>PVIA01006746.1:0-93000 GCA_004024845.1 Tonatia bakeri
TTTTGGGTTGTTGTGAGTTCATTTTCATTTGTTTCCAGAAACCTTTTGATTTCTTGCCTAATTTCATCCTTGACCTTGACATTGTTTAATAGCATGCTGTTTAATCTCCATGATTTTGAGTGTTTTGGGTTTTTTTCCCTGGGGTTGGTTTCTAGTTTCAGTCCCTTGTGATCCGAGAAAATGTTTGGTATAATTTTGATTTTGATTTTCTTGACATTGTTGAGACTTGTTTTGTGTTCTATAATGTGGCCTATCTTTGAAAATGTTCCGTGTACATTTGAAAAGAATGTGTATTTAGCTTCTTTGGGATGGAGGGCTCCATAAATATCAGTTAAGTCCATTTCATCTAGGGTATTGTTCAATGCTACAATATCTGTTGATATTTTGTTTGGAAGATCTGTCCATTTTTGAGAGTGGGGTGTTAAAATCCCCCACTATGATTGTATTGCTATTAATATCTTTTTTGAAGTCCTTTAGGATTTTCTTTATGTATTTGGGTGTACCTATGTTGGGTGCATATATATTTACAATATTTATGTCTTCTTGGTGGAGTCTTCCCTTGAGTATCGTGAAGTGACCTTCTGGGTCTCTCTTTATGGCCCTTTTTTGGAAGTCTATTTTGTCTGAAATAAGTATTGCTACCCCGGCTTTTTTTACCTGTCCATTTGCTTGGAAAATTTGTTTCCAGCCCTTCACTTTCAGCCTATGCAGGTCTTTTATCCTGAGGTGGGTCTCTTGTAGGCAGCATATATGTGGGTCATGTTTTGTTATCCATTCAGCTATTCTATGTTTTTTGATTGGAGCATTTAATCCATTTATGTTTAAGGTTATTATTGATAGGTACTTATTTATTGCCATTTATGTACTTGTGTTCCTCTCTGTCTTTCTCTTTTCCTTCCTTTCCTTAAAGCAGACCCTTTAGCATCTCTTGCTGAGCTGGTTTAGTGGAGGTGTATTCTTTTAGACTTCTTTTGTCTGGGAAGCTTCTTATTTGGCCTTCTATCTTGATTGAGAGCCTTTCTGGGTGAAGTAGCCTTGGTTGCAGACCTCTGATTCTCATTACTTGGAATATTTCTTGCCATTCTCTTCTGGCTTGAAGTGTTTCCATTGAGAAATCAGCTGTTAGCCTTATTGGGGCCCCCTTGTATGTTACTTCCTGTTTCTCCCTTGCTGCCTTTAATATTTTGCTTTGTCTTGAAATTTTGCCATTTTAATTATGATGTGTCTTGAGGTGACCCTCTTTGGGTTCCTCTTGATTGGAACTCTCTGTGTTTTCTGGATTTGTGTGACTTTTTCTCTCATCAAATTAGGGAAGTTTTCCATCATTATTTTTTCAAGTAGGTTTTCTATCCCTTGCTCTTCTTCTTCTCCTTCTGGTATCCCTATTATATGGATATTATTATGTTCCATATTGTCTTGCATTTCTCTTAATCCCTCATTCTTTCTGAGCCTCTTTTCCTTTTCTTGTTCTTTCTTGGTGTTTTTTTTCTACTTTGTCCTCCAATTCGCTGATCCGATCTTCTGCTTCATCAATCCTGCTTTTCATTCCTTCTACTGTGTTTTTCAGTTCAGAAATTGCATTCTTAATTTTCTCTTCGCCTTTGTTGATAGTATGTATTTCCTTTTTCATATTGATATAGTTTGCAGTGAGATTGTTGTAGCTTCCTGAGATCTTTTTCCTTTTTGCTTAATCTTTCCATCCCCAACCTCCCTCCTCCATTGTCATCTCTCCTCCATCTGTGAGTCTATCTCTGTTTTGCTTGTTAGTTCAGTTTGTTCATTAGATTCCACATATGAGTAAGATTATATGGTATTTTTCTTTCTCTGACTGACTCATTTCACTCAGTATAATGTTCTCCAGGTCCATCCATTCTGTTGCAAAGGGTAAAATTTACACAATGGAATACTATTAAATAAAAAATTTTTAAGAAGCCCTAGCTGGTATAGCTCAGTTGATTAGAGTGTCAGACCATCATCCCACAACTGAAAGATTGCAGGTTCAATTCCCAGTCAGGAATTGAACACCTAGGTTGTGGGTTCCATCCACAGTCTGGGTGCATAAGATTCCCATCCAGGCATACAATCCTCCCATTTGGGCATGTTCAAGAGGCAACAAATTGGTGCTTTTCTTTCACATGATGTTTTACTTTCTCCCTTCCTCTTTTTCTTCCTCTATCTATAAGAGCAATGAAAAAATCTCCTCAGATGAGGATAAAAAAAAAAAAACAAAAAAAAACAACAACAACAAGATCTTTACCAAGGCATTGAAGACTCAATAAATTGGTTCTTATCTACCTCTACCATTTAATCTATCAACAATCCCTATCCTCATCCAATCCTTTACAGCCTTCACTCTAACCCTACCCATCTTTATATTCATAATCTATTCTCACACCATTTCCCTGTCACTAATGGTATTTTTATCTTTGAATGTTCTTATGCTCTTTCAACTAACTAATTGTATTTGCTTTTAGAAATTTATTTCAGACATCCATTCCTTTGGAAACCTCCCATTACTTGGCCCCAGTCTGGAGCAATGGTACTTCCAGTGTCCCTTCTGCTTATCTCTAATGATTTCATTTACTCTTTGCAACTAAAATTGTATGACAACCTGTTAGAATTATATCTCCAGTTGCCTATCCTGATTCATCTCCATATAATCAAATGATAAGTTCTTTGAGGTCCAGGTCCCTGGCCACCAATTCTTTACATGTAATACAACACCTAGCACAGTCTCTTGTGCAGGGTTGATACTCAGTAAATACTTGTTACAGGGATGAAAAATGTTAATTGGTTGATTTTTAACTATATGCAAACTTCCTTTTTTGCTCCAAGATTTGTCAAAAGAGTTTTTAATGACTGGTCACATTAGAAAAACTAATTTGGGGTCACACTCTATTTGGCCAATTTTTCAAAAGAGCAGCAGGGAATGGGGAGAAGGTGAGAGAGAGAGAGAGAGAGAGAGAGAGAAAGAAAGAGAGAGAACAAACTCAGGTAAGCCACAAATTGTTTAATAGCTTTTTGTGCATTGAAAACTAACTGACCTTCACAGACTATAAAGTTAAAAGTCATAACAACCTCATTTTCCAAAATCTGTGACATTGAGGTCAGCTTCCAGGATAGAAGAAATTGTCAGAGCCTACACCACATCACTTGAAGGGTTCTCTCAATATTTCTACCTGTTGGCAAATGTCTTCCATTTGTCTCTCTAGACCTATGTTCTGCCCTTCTACGTGTGGCATTACATATAGTCCCTAGTCTGCTCAGCTCCAGTTGAGTTCACCCATTGAGGAGCCCCAAGAGGAAATAGGGGGAAGAAGGGTATGGGAGGTGTTGAGTCTCCTGGCTTTCTCTTACAAGTCACCTCAGGTAAGTGTTCCCATAGGCTGAAGGTCAGTGTCTCTGTTAGGGCAGCCTTCCCTAAGTGGCCTACTCCTATGGTCATGACAACAGTTCTTTTTCTTTATCCTTGCAAGAGTAATAAGGGTAGTTACAATGTAGTAACAGATTACTAATGTCAAGTAACCTCACTCTACCTTATGCTTATCCTCCATCTCACCTATACCTTGACAAATAAAGCTTCCTCAAATTATTGTTCATTCAAACATGACTACTATTTCTCACTGGGACTTGGACTGATACACATTCCTCTCACTACTCTTTAAATAATTCCTTATATTATTGATGTCATCATTTGAACTATGCCTCTGAATTAAGGCAACAATTTGCTGGGGAGCAGGGAGAAGGTAAAATATGAATGAAGTGCATGTTAACCCACTAGGATCCACTGATTATATTAACATATGTGTTACCTTTCCTGGGAGTATGTACAATGAAGAAGGAAACATTCAGATTGCTAGGGAATCAAGTAGCTACAGAGTAATGCTGAGAGTTTAGAATGCAAGAGGATAAGATGACAGGCAAACAAACCCAAAGTAATTATCCCTTGTGTGTGTGGTATTGCTATTATCTGAGAAGGAAAAATATTTTATAGATGTAAAGACTTTAGGCTAAGCAGTTCCCATTTTACATCTGACTTGACTCCACCTTACATACACAGTTCAATTCATTCCCTTTCCAGCCTATAGGAGGTACTGCCATTTCTGTGTCATCATTATCCTACACATACCCAGTGAGCCCACCTAAGGTCTTGGATGGGTCCACAAATCCTAAAATGGACAGGCACTGGGGGAAACACAGAGTTTTTCAGACTGTAGAAACCTCATTGCTTTGGCCAGTCACAGATATTTAAGTGTAGAATTCTTCCTCTGTCCTTTCAGGGACAAAATGTAATCTGATCTCAGGATCTAATCAGAAGCTCCTGCTGGCAAGTATCAGACCAGGTGTAGCCTTGCTTGTCTACAGAATGCCTTTGGGCTAACAACACCCAAGAAATCTTGGCCAAATAAATTATTATCTAAATGGTTTAATTGTTTACAGTTTTTTTCCTATAAAATTGCCTTTATTTTTAATGGAGGGTCAGAAGGAAGGTAAGGAAAGTAGTTTGATGGTGGAAGCATGCTTAATAGAAGCATTTTAAAAACTGAATTCTAGACTTAGTTCTGTTTCTTATGTGATGTTAGTCAAATGTACCTTCACCCTTTCTCTGTAAAATTAAATAATAACTCCTTTACTGTTGTTCTATTCAATGTCAGTTTCTTTTTTTCCATTGCAAGTATTCTTTGAATTCTAAAATTCAAATTGATCTTCTTAAAGACAGATTAATTCTTTCTCATTACCGCTTATCCAGGAACCTGCAATGTTATTTGCACCACCCACTCCAATACCTGCTAATCTCTAAGAACCAAAGTGTTATATAGTCATGTAAAACTGAATGCTGACTAGTCTACTGGTATAAATCTCTATAGGCTAAAGAATTGTTTTGTAAAACATATTTGGTTTAATTAAGTTCTTCTGACAATTGACTTTTGGAAGTGAGCATTTTTATTTCTTCTGAGCAGGGTTCTCACAGTCAGCCAAAAAAGCAAGTTTCTTATGTGAGCCCCACAAGAAAAATCAGAGTAGAAGATGACCACTCAGTCTCTTGGCAGGAAGTCACATTCTTGAAGATACTGCTAACAAGGTTATAAATTGTATCAATCTGTGGTTTTGTGAGTTGGACTCTGGTCAATTGAGTTCTTGACTCAAACCACCAACTCATTTCATGTAATTGACTACACAGCCCTCAGTCTGCAGCAACATTTTTTTCAGGAGTTACCTCTTAGGCAGAATTTGAATCAGTGCCTTCAGGCCAATAAGCTTCAAAGTACTTCATAATAACCATTGCATTCCATTCACACTAGATAAGGCTTTGTGGGCTAGGGAAAAGTTCATAGGTTTTTATCTATTTGGGTTGGAAGCACTGATTGGTTAAACTTAACCCAAGCCAGTTTTATTCACCCCAAGCCATGAGTCTACCTTGAAGCAGTAAACATGAGGATAAATGTTATATATCAGGAAGCTGTCAGTATCCCAGAAAAGGTAAAAATGAATAAATCAGGAACCTATAAATTAAAAAGGCTTTCACTGTTTTAATATCTAGGGCATATTTGCTCTGTTGAACCAACAAGTATATATTAAAATATCTTCTTTATTTAAAATTGGTACAGGAATTGATTAATTTTTTTTTTCTTTTAATGTCTGAAAGTTATTTGGGCAACAAGATCTCTGTATATACCTGAGTGGTTGAATGCATTTTATTTTTATTATATAAGAATTAATCAGGATTTCAAGATGGAGACAGTGTAGGTGAAAGCTACACTCACCTCCTTCCAGGAACAAACTGGAATTACAACCAAAATATAGAACAATCATCCTGAATAAACCAACTGAAGACTAATTGAATAGGAGTCCTATAACCAAGGATTTACAGAAGAAGCCACATTGAGAATGGTAAGAAGGGCAGAAACTGGAAAAGGACTGGCTCTACTCCATCAATGGTTGCTGAGGCTCCAGAGAAATATCTCAGATGAGGGGAGTTTCCACCAAGACACATGGAGTTTAAACTCCAAGCCAGACTCCCCAGCCCAGAGCCCAGAGCAGGGGAGAGGTGCCTACATAATATCAGGCTAAGAAAAGCAATAGGATTTCTGTCTACCAGGGAGAGACAGAATCTTCTGGAGACACAGGCACGTGCTTAAAGGACTAATGTACACAATTTTGTTGTGCAGCCACTCACCCAGGTCTTCTGCAGAAAGAGGGTAGAGCAGACTAGAGTCACCTGAGGAGAGTCTTGAGTTTGAGGCTCTGGGGAGGGAGCTGGTAGGACAGCCACCATGATTCCTGTGCTGAGTCATTCTTCCAAACTGCAGATACCATTTCTCTTAGATGGAGCACTCTCCATGTGGCATCAGCTTGGAGGAAAGCAATTGTCCCATTCCCAGCATTCCTTCTCACACTGCCCTGCAAAGTTTAGGCCCTGTTGAGGAGTCAGCTTTTTTGGCCAGTGTTTAAAGGTCTAGGCAGACTAGGCTTTGGGGCGGGGTCCATGTCATCCACTTTCTTGTGAATATGACCAGTGTTTCACCCTCATGGGAGATCCAACAGAACCACCCTCCCAGCTTTGAGCAGACCCAACCATCAGGCTCTGGAGGCTCCACTTCCCTGACTCCTAGTGACTTGGAGGAAAATCCAGGATAGACTGAGTTTTGTGACTCTGAGGCAGGTACCATACTTACCACCTTCTCTGAAACCTGACTGGCACCTCCCACACACAGGAGATCCACTAGCCTCATCCTCCAGACTCCACCAGCAGTTACTGAGCCTAATAGGCATCCTGCAGCTGGAGGCAAGTGGAGGTAGATATCAGGGTGCCTTGGGATATTTGCTGACCTGCCCCTGGGCACAATGTTAGAAAAAGCTGGCCATGGTAAGCAGCTTGGTCCTTCACGTGTGCACCCAAGACAAGCAGAGGCAGCCACAAATTGTGAATCTCTTGTTGCTCCAAACAGGTTGCCAAGGACCAAACACAGACACTGTCTGACATTGGTCTGCACCAGGTCTCTCCCAAAGGGTGCTGAACCACCACACCCAGCAGCCAGCTTCAGACAACAGCAAAGAAGGATCCAGTAAGCTTCACAAGTGTCATATCCAATGGGAGATCTTGGCAGGCAACAGACATTGCTGAGGCAAATTCCGCATTGTGGGGTCAGAACTTGCACAGCAGCTCACACACTGTTCTTCAGACTGAACCTCATAGCCAGCCAGCCTGAGGGTCAGTCCTATGAGTGAATGGGCCAATAATAATCAGGACTCAATTACAATAGGAGAGCCCACATAACATACACAAGGGACATTGATACAGCACCCAGCTCAGGTGATCAAAAAGACTGTGCCACTAGGTCCCACAGGATACCTAAAACTAAAGGCCACCTTACAAACACTGGGAGTCATAGCAGCTCTATGTAATACATAGAAACAAACACAAAGAGGCAGCCAAACTGTTAAGACAAAGAAACAAGCCCAAAATGAAAGAAAAGGAGAATATTCCAGAAAAAGAGCTAAATGAAAAGGAGGCAAACAATTTATGAGATATAGAGTTCAAAGTAATGGTTATAAGGATACTCAAGGAACTTAGTGATAACTAAAACAACAGGAAAAAGGACATATAAACCTCATAAAAAGACAAGTTAGAAATGAAGAACAAAATATCTGACATCAAGAATACACAGGAAGGAATAAATAATAGAGTGGATGAACAGAGGATCAAATCAGTGATCTGAAACAAGATGGAAATGAAACACCTAATCAGAACAGAAAAAGAAAACACAAATAAAAATATGAGGGTAGTTTAAGAGAACTTTGAGATGACATGAAATATAACAACAGCAGCATCATAGTGGAAGCAGAAGGAGAAGAGAGAGCAAGGAAGCAAGAACTTTTTTGAAAAAATGATGACTTAAAACTCCTCTAACCAGGTAAAGGAAAAAGGCACACAGGTCCAGGAAACTAATAGAGTTCCAAAATAGATGAATCCAAAAATGTCCCCACCAAGACACATCATAATTAAAATGGCAAAGTTAAAGACAAAGAGAGAATCTTAAAAGCCACAAGAGAAAAACAGTTAGTTACCAACAATGGAGCTCCCATAAGACTGTCATCTAATTTCTCCACAGAAACATTTGAGGCTAGAAGAAATTAGTATGAAATATTCAAAGTGGTAAAAAGCAAGAACTTAAAATCAAGACTACTTTAAAAAGAAAGACTATAATTTAAAATTGAAAAAGAAATAAAAACCTTCCCAGATAAGGAAAATAAAAGGAGTTTAATACAAAACCAGTATTATAAAAAAAGTTAAAATTGCTTTAAGTAGAAGAAGAAAAAGAAGATGAAGAAAAAAACAGAAACAATTAAAAGAATTAAATACATACCTATTGATAATCACTTTAAATGTAAATGGCTTAACTGCTCCAATTAAAAGACATAAGGCAGCTGAATGGATAACCAAGTAACACCCTTATATATGCTGTCTACAAAAGATGCACCCCAGAACAAAAATGCACACAGTCTAAAAGAAAAGAAATGGAAAATATGTTTCATTCACATGGAAATCTAAAGAAAGCTGGGGTAGAAATACTCACTGTATTTTGCCTTGTATAATGCACACCCACTTTTTTCTGCATTATGCAAAGGATTATACTCATGGTATGCAATTATTATACCCATGTATAATGTGTATCCTTATTTTTCCCTAAAAAATTTGGGCAAAAAAAGTGCACATTATATATGGCAAAACCCGGTATATCTTACAGAATAGACTTTAATACAAAGGCCACAGTAAGAGACCAAAAGGGACACTACATAGTGATAAAGGGAGCAATCCACAAAGAGAATATGAACCTTGTAATCATTTATGCATCCAACATCAGAGAACCTAAATATGTAAAGCAAACCTTGATTGACATAAAGGGAGAGATTGACAGTAACATAGTCAGAGTAGGGAATTTTAACAACCCATTGACATTAATGGATAGACCTTCCAGATAGTAAATCAACAAGGAAACAGTGGTCTTAAATAACACACTACATCAGATGGATTTAATTAATAACTACAGAGTATGTCACCCCAAAGCAGGAGAATATACATTTTTTTAAGTGTACACAAAGCATTTTCTGGAATAGACCACATGTTAAAACACAAAACAAGTCTCATTACATTTAGGAAGTTTGAAATCATATCAAGCATTTTCTCTTACCATAATGGTATGACTAGAAATCAATCACAAGAAAAAAAAATTCTGAAAACCACACAAAGATGTGGAAGCTAAATAACATGTACCTAGACAGTGTATGAATTAACAAGATCAAAGAAAAAATGAAAAGGTAACTTGAAACAAATGAAAATGAAAACACAATAACGCAAAATACATGGGATACAGGGAAAACAGTCCTAAAAAGGAAATACATAGCATTACAAGCCTATCTCAAGAAAAAAAAAGGAAAGAAAAGCTCAAATAAAGAATCTACTTTACACTAAAAGAACTAGAAAAAGAACAACCAACAAAACCCACAGTGAGTTGAAGAAAGGGAATATTAAAGATAAGAGCAGAAATAAACAAAATAAAATATAAAAAAGAAACAATATAGAAGACCAATAAAAGAAGAACTTGTTCTTTGAAAAGATACAACAGATTGACAAACTTTTGACCAGACTCATCAAGAAAAATGACAGAGGGCTCAGATAAATAAAATCAGAAATAGAAGAGGAGTAAAAACAAGGGATACCACAGAAATGCAAAATATTGTAAGAAAACATTCTAAACAACTATATGCCAAACAAATTGGACTATCTAGAAATAATGAAGAAATGCCTAGAAACATAAAATCTTCCAAAAGTGAATCAAAGGAACACTTATATAATCTGAATAGACAGATTACAATTGGTGAAATTGAAACAGTAATAAAAAAAAAATCCTCCCAACAAACAAAAGGCCTCAACTGGATGAGTCACAGGTGAATTTTACCAAACATTCAAATCAGGCCAAACACCTATTCTCAAACTATTTCAAAAAATTCAAGAGAAGAAAAAGACTCCAAAGCTCATTTTATGAGGCCAAAATTATGCTAACTCCAAAAGCAGATAAACACACTGCAAAGAATAAAAATTATAGGCCAATTTTTCTGATGAACATAGATGCTAAAATCCTCAACAAAATATTAGCAAACCAGATCTAGCAATACATTAAAAAGGATATAGACCATGATCAAATGGAATTTATTCCGAGGATGCAAAGTTGGTACAATATTCACACATCAATAAATGTAATACATCGCATAAAGAAAATGAAAGATAAAAACCACATGATCATACCAATATATGCAGAAATATTTTAAATAAAATCTAGCACCCATTTATGATAAAAATCTTTTAGCAATGTGGGACTGGAGAGAACATACTTCAACATAATAAAGGCCATATATGACAAACCCACACTCAACATCATACTTAATGGGCAAAACTAAAATATTTCCCTTAAGATCAGGAATAAGATGGAAATGTTCACTTTCAATACTCTTAGTAAATATAGTACTGGAAGTCCTAGACTCAGTGATTAGACAAGAAGAAGAAATAAAACTGTCATTTGCAGATGACATAATATTTTATATAGAGAACTCTGAAGATTCCACCAAAAAAATACTAAAACTGATAAATGAATTCACTAAAGTGGTAGGATACAAAATAAACATCCAGAAATTAGTTGCATTTTATACACCAATAACGAACTATCAAAAAAGGAAACCAAGAAAGTAATCCAACTCATAACTGCTTCAAAAAAACACAAAATACTTCGGAATAAAGTTAACCAAGGATTTAAAAGACCTATACTCAGAAAATTATAAGATGCTAAAGAAAGAAATAAAAAAAGAATCAAATAGATGGAAGAATATACTGTATTCATGGATAGGAAGAATTAACATTAGTAAAATGTCCAGACTACCCAAAGCAATCTACAGATTCAATGCAATTTCTATCAAGATACCAATGGCGTATTTCAGAGAACTAGAACAAATATTCCAAAAATTTATATGGAACCACAAAAGATTCTGAATAGCCATAGCAATTTTCAGAAAGAACAAAGTGGGGGAATCATACTAGCTTATATCAAACTTCACTACAAGGCTATAGTAGTAATCAAAATAGTATGGTACTGACATAAAACCACATAGATCAATGGAACACAATATAGAGCCCAGAAATAAACTAATACCTTTATCATCAACTTATCTTTGACATAGGAGGCAAAAATATACAATGTGGTAAAGATAGTCAATTCAATAAATTATGTTGGGGAACTTGAATGGATACATGTAGAAAAATGAAATTAGATCACCTTATTATACAATACATGAGAATAAACTCTAAAATGGATTTAAGACTTAAATGTAAAACTTGAAACCATAAATACCCTAGAAAAAACATAAGCAGTAACATCTAAGGCATTTCTTGTAGCAATATATTTTCAGATATATTGTCTCAGGCAAGAGAAACAAAATAAAAAAGTGGTTTACTTCATCAAACTAAAATGTTTTGCACAGTAAAGGAAACCATCAACAAAATGAAAGGACAACACACTGAATGGGAGGATATTTTCCCCGAAATATCTGGAAAGCGTTTAATAGACAACATTTACAAGGAACTTATAAAAATCAACACCAAAAGAACAAACAATCCAATTTAAAAAATGGGCAAAGGACCTGAATAGACACCCTCCAAAGAGGTCATATCGATGGCCAATAAATATATGAAAAGATGCTCAATGCCACCAATCATGAGAGAAATGCATATTAAAACAACGAAATATCACCTCCCACCTGTCAGAATAGCTATCATCTATAAATCAACAAAAAATTAGCGTTGCTGAGGATGTGTTGAAAAGGTACCCCTCAAGCACTGTTGGTGGGAATGCAGATTGGTGTAGCCACTGGGAAAAACAGTATGGAGTTACCTCAAAAAATTAAAAATGGATCTGCCTTATGATCCAGTGATTCTACTTCTGGAAATATACCCAAAGAAACCTGAAACACTAATTCAAAAGAATATGTGAATCCCTATGTTCACTGCAGCATTATATACAATAGCCAAGATTTGGAAGCAGTCCAAATGTCCATCATTAGATGAGAAGATAAAACAACTATAGGACATTTATGTAATGGAGTACTATTCAGCCACGAAAAAGAAGGAAATCTTACCTTTTGTGATAGATTGAATGGACCTGGAGAATATTATGCTAAGTAGAAAGGTCTGTCAGAGAAAGACAAGTACCATGTGATTTCACTTATATGTGTAGACTAATGAACAAAATAAACTAACAAAATAGAGATAGACACATGGATACAGAAAATAGACTGACAGCTGTCAGAGAGGAGGGGGTTGGGGGATGGGTTAGAAGGATGAAGAAATTAAGCAAAGAAAAAGAGGAGGACTCATGGATACAGACAATAGTATGGTGATTACCAGAGGGAAGGGGTTTGGGGGAATGTAGAAGAGGGTAAAGAAGTGGTAAATGGTGATGAAAGGAGATTTGATTTGTGATGATGAACACGAAATACAATATACAAATGATATATTGTAGGATTGTATACCTGAAACCTGTAGAATTTTATCAACCAATGTCACTCCAACAAATTCAGTAAAAAATACATTTAAAATTATTTGAAAAAAATAATTAAACAGGCAAAATCATAAATAATGGCAATTGATAAAAGAAAAGGTCTTTATTATTTTCTGATAGCATCAACCCCTTGAGTAACCTACCAGTTAGAAAACACAAGAAATCAATCTTAAATGATAGAATCTGTCTTTTATTTGTTAGATTATTTTCTTATGATTATGCAATTTAAGTTAATTAATCTTTTTTTTTTCAAATTTTAGCTTATATTACAATAGTCAACAGCCCTAAGCACTTTTTTCATCAGTGATTTTTGGGTGTTGTTCCCTGTGTGAATCTTTGGATTATTCTAACTTGGATTTAATTTCACATTCAGCTCTACTGTAACTAACCACAGGTATGCCAAAGGTCTTTTATAAGTCTCTTTAAATTTCTTCATTAAAAATGTATAAAACTATACTTCAAACAGATTTTGGTCTTTTTTAATGATTGAGATGTCCTCTTAGCAACTATATATTAATTAAGGCAAAACATGGCATAATTTTTTACTCACCCTGCATTGTCTGGAAAAACATCTTACTTTTAAAGTAAGATTTACTGCCATATTAACTAAAAATGAGAATATCAAAAAGGTGACCAAAAATAAACAGAATTTTTAAAAAATTAACTTTAAGAGTATTCTCCAATTATCTGTTCTATTAATCCTATTTTCTCTTTGGCTTTGGAGACTTTAAAAGTTCTCTATAATCCATGGCCTTTCTGATTTACAAACCTGGTGTTTTTACCTTCTAAATTCAAATCTTGCATAAACTGTCCATGTTTCTGTTTGTAATGTTCAATTGGTAATATTCTTATAAAATATTCAATTACTATGAGAAAAGAAATAGATTTGATTCATTCCCTCTGCCCACTATGTGCCTTCCTACCAATAACATTTAATGGGTTTGAATTATTAACCGATTTTATAATCTTGGACTATTATAGTGTTATTAGTTACCTAAAGAAGTGCTCAACGTCGGACTCCTCATTAGATTAATCCAACAGTGATACTTAAGATTAGGCTAGGGAAATGTCAGCACGTATTAATTTATTTAATTTTAGAATTGTATGTCAGGACCAAAGCAATCTGCGGGGTTAAATTGTCTTTCTGCATATCAGATTCACGATCTTCTGGGTTCACAGATCAAGTTCCCTTCTTCCTATGCGCCATGTGAAAAGCGCCAAACACTGTTTAGCCTACACAATGTGTTATACACAGCAAAGTCTGCTCCTTCAGTGGGTACAAAGAAGGTAATTCAATCTTAAAGTTCTAGGACTGTCATAACTGTTTATGACATCACCAAGACCTAACAGATGAATCATAGCTTTGTCTTCCTTCTGCTAACATGCATTATTAGAAATTGACTGTCAACGTCTAAGAAGTCATTTTAACCCCTCCTTTACAAAAACCGCTGCTTATAAAAATTCCCTGAATTGTCAGGATACTAGAACAAATGACTACTAGTCTTCTAATTATGCCACCAATGGAGGAAGGCACAACCCTTACTGTTAATTCTCCGAGTTCACACACAATCACACACAATTGTGCTTTTCATTCCCAGACCTCAAAAGCTCTTACAAGTTAGTGAATATTTTAAGTTCACCTCCTATGTCCAACCCTGAAGGCCCAATTCAAGTCTTACTTCCTAGATGAAGACAGAGTCGACACAAGGAAAAGAACATTGGGTTGGATTTGGAGAAAAAAAATGGTTCTCATCACTAACTAGTCAAGGTGAATATTACTGGCTTCTGTTCCTTTCCTCTACCATTTGTGCGAAAGCTGAAGGTTTTGGATGAGAATAGCCCTGACCGTAGTCCATTTAAAGTAGTAAACATAAGCCTGGTGCCATCATATCTTTTAGGAGTAGAGATAACCCAGCCTAAGCCAATTAGCACATGGCTTTCTTACAGACACAGTGATTACTTCAGAAGTATACCTGTGACCTAAGTTTGTTCCAGCCTAGTAAAGCTTAACTCTTTTATACACTGATTGTTTCATCTTCTTAAGGATGATATGGTGTTTAATTCAAAGGCTTGGAGCTGCTGCAGATACCATAAAATAAGGCACCTGGAAGGCAAAGCCAACACAAGAAGAAAGGCAGAGTGTAAAGAATCTCAGAGCAAAGATGTTGAAGGCCTGATTAAACCATACCTACAGCTTGCCTTACCTTGCCAGTTTTCAATTACACGAGCTAATTACTTCTATTGTTTAAGACAGTTAGAAATGAGCTTTCAGTTCCTTGTGATAAAAATATCCTAATTCACTACGTCCATAATCTTCAGCTTTAGTGCTCTCAGCTATAGCCAGCAACTACATTTTAGAGCATTTTTTGAGAAGTAAATGAAATGACACATTTAAAATATTTGACACATGGTAGTGCTTTTTCTATCAGTGGTCCAAAAGAGGTACCCATTTTTTCTAAAACCTTAAAGCACTCATCTGCACTCTACATCGGTATCATTCTGCATAGACACTTTGCATTTTGTTGTTAGTCTTTTAGGATTTTGAATTAGTAACTTGGGGTGTGAATTGTCCTTCAATAATCCCTTTGAGAAACAAAAGAGAGTTACAGACTCTATCAGGTTAAAAAAAAAGTCACATATGGATATTTGGTAGTTAGAAGATTAACAGACTATACAGATTGATGAAACCCTTCCTTTTGGTATCCATCCCCAAATATTATAACTACTTTAAAGAGGTTATTGTTTCTTTTCATATAACTCTAAAGTTTGCTAATCTAATGCTGTAGTCTCTACTCTCCTGGTCCCACTTTCCCATGAATCACAAATCTTTCCCTCCTTTGCCGACAAAATAATTTTTATGAATAATCTTAATTGAGCATGTATTTTAAGAAATTATTTAATTTTGATACACTTAGATGTCAAAGGAGTTGATGCTATCTAATTTTAGGCAGTGTACAATTTCTCTTTCTGCATTCAGTTGTTGGTAAAGCATTACATTTTATGTTAATGTTCATTGATTCAGGTTAAAAACATCTGGATAAATTTTATATTATCCATACCATTTGAGATACACTGCTTCAAAAACTACCCAACATGTAGTGACTTAAAGCAACAATTATTTATTTAATTATCCCATGGTTCCATAGGTCAGCAATCTGGGCTAAGCTCACCTGGTTTGTTTTCTCACTTTCCACGGGGCTCCTTCATGCACCCATGTCAGCTGTCGGATTGAGTAAGGGCTCCTGTTCTAGGACAGCCTCAGTTCTGTCCCATAAGATCTTTTATTCTCCAGCAGTTTAGGTTGAGCTTGTTCTCATAATGGCAGTGGGGTCCAAGAGAGAACACTGATGCTCCCAAGGATTCTGTGTGCCTTGCCCAAGGAGTGGCACAGCATCATTTCTGCTATATTCTATTGATTCATTCCAGGCACACACCCTGCTCAGATACAGGCATTAGGAAATAAAAACCTCTTGATATGTGGAGCAGGAGCCGCACATTGCAGAGGTTTGGACCCAATGAAGGGAATAACTATGGCCATTTTTGCAATTAATCTGTCACACATTCATTCCCTTTCTAAACTTTAAATCCCCAAGAAGTATGTCATGTTATTTGTATCCTCAGTGGTTATCACTGTACTTCCACATACTTCACCCAAAGCCCCCCACAAGACTTGGTGATGGTAACTGTCTTGGTCCACTTCAGCTGCTATAACCAAATACCATAGATTGGGTGGCTTATAACCAAGATAAATTTATTTCTCAGAGTTCTGGAGGCTGAGAAATCCAAGGTCAAGAGGCAGATTTGGTCTCTGGTGAGAGCCTGCTTCCTGCTCTATCTTTCTGTGACCTCACATAATAAAAGGGTCAAATAAACTATCCAGGGTCTTTTATAAAGCCACTAATCCCCTTCATGGGGCTTCTGCCCTCATGACCTAGTCACCTGCCAAAGGTCCCACCTCCTAACACCATCATGTTGGAAGTTAGGATTTCAATATATGAATTTTGAGGGGACACAAACATTCAGTCTATAGAAGTAACTTTGACCAGCATATCCATTTATAACAAATGTGGTCAGGCAGAATATCTATTCATTCATGTGAAAATAGAGCCACAGCCACTGTAAATGTTTAGGTTAATGAGTTACAAAGTAATATTTGTCTCAGTCATTGTACACCCCAGGCTGTACAATAAATCAATTGTGGTGCTTTGAAAACTATGGATGCCCACCAGAGACAATTAAATTAGAATACCTGAGGCCAGGTCTACACATATTTAAAAGCTTCCCAGGCCCTGGCTGAGTAGTTCAGTTGATGAGCATATCATCCTAATGCACTAAGGTTGTGGGTTTGATCCCCAGTCAGGGCACAAAGATCAACTAATGAATAAGTAAATAAGTGGAACAACAAATTGATGTTTATTTCTCCCTCTTTTTTAAGAAAAATCACTCATTATTATAAAAAATTAAAAAATAAGAGCACTCCAGGTGATTCTGCTGCTAGCTATGGTTGAGAATGACGGATTTAACTATCAAACCACCTACCCATCTAATAGGTCTCTGGTTCTCAAAATTGAGTGTGCATCAAAATCTCTTAGAGACCTTTAAGTACAGATTGCTGGACCCCACAACCCAAAATTCTGTCTCAGTAGATCTGTATGGCATGGGGCCCAGGAAATGCTGAAGGTGCAGGTTGAGTAAACAACATTTTGAGAACCTATGATATAAAGAAATATGATCTATTAGCATTTTTAAAATACACCACTTCCAAGATGTGTTTGCTCCCAGTACTTCCAAGAAGACAGAACTTTCTATTTTATTGACATGTAGCAATTCAAGTCAAGAAAAAGAATGGTTTCTCCTATACCTACCAATATGTGTGTCCCACATCTAGTGATTCTGATTAAAATGGGATCTGGGCATTGTACAGATTAGAATTTTCCCTGGCCGATTCCAATGTGTATCCAGAATTAAGAAATTCTAGTCCAGTAATTTTCAAAGTATTGTCCCAGAATCATCAATGTCACCTGAAAGTTCAAGATGCAATTTATTAGGCTCCACCCCAGGTCTACTGAATCAGAATCTCTTGGAGTAGTGCCCAGAAATGTGTTTTAACAAGTCCTTCTGGTGATTCTGGTAAATGCTAAAGTTTGAGAACCTCTGCATTAATGTATACTAAGCATGCAAGGAAGAAATTAGTGCCAAATGAGTGATACAGATTCCAAGCACCATACGTGTTCTGAGAAAGTCATGCTAGGGAGTTCTCTGAAGTTAAGACACAGGAGGGGTAAAAATATTTGGATGAGTATAAAGACAATGGAGCTCCAGTTCTTCCAGCCAAAGAAGCATGTGATCTAGTGTGCATGGGGGTCAGAATCCATAGTTAGTCCTGTGGCAGGGAGTTAACCACATTGGAGGCTGTACGTGGTTTATGCAGTTAAGTAGAGGGCCATGATTCCACAGCCTGTTCTAGAATTCCAAAAAGAGATGGAAAGCTGTGCAATGGGACTGTTCCAACTTCCAGACTGAAGCAGCAAATGACTTTCAGAACCCTGTTACCTTCAGAAAGTTAGAAATAAAATCATTGGTGGAAAGGTGAACTCGCTTGCTATGGGAAAAAGGAGGAAGGAATGTCTCATTGTGAAAACATAATACTGCCTCCTTTCAGAGAAAATAGATAATGCCTGGGGCACTATTTCCTTTCCTCATTCAACAAATCTTATTGAGTGCTTCCCATATGCCAGGGATCATGTTAGTCACTTGGAATACATCTGGGAACAAAATACAGTCCCTGTCCTGAAGGAACAAGTCTAATCAGGAGTAGTCAAAGGCACCCACAAAATGTACATTACTTTGAGGTGTTTCATCATCTCCAGGAAACCACAATTTGCTAGCAGAGTCTTTAAGGGAAAAAAAGGATTCTGTTGAGATTTAGATACCTGAACCCTATCTCTTATATCCCTCCTCCACTCTGAGGTTCCTCTAGGGAAGAACACACAATGAACAATTGCTAAAATGGGTTGGGAAAGGACCATGAGTATGCAGCCATGGCTGCCTGACGCAGGGCTACCTGTTGAAAAATGGATTCAGGGACCTAGGTTCTTGACCTAGATGAGTATTCTTATTCTATTTCCCTAAATCCAGGTACACCAATTTTGTAAAGAAAGTACCCAGCCAGCTAGCCAACCACTGTGGCACAAAAGTGGCTGAAAGCCTTCACTACCTAGGGTGGAAGTCTAGAAAAGTAAACATCACCAGACTGCCGTAGACTACCTCTATGAATGTTAAGTCAGCTCCAAGAAATGAGACCATCTTTCTAAATCAGTCATTTGGAAGAGAGGCAGTGGAACAGAAGATTGAAATATGGGTGTATGCTTTTTAAAGCATAGTAACCCTCTCCCACAATAAAAAGAATTCTGGTCAATATCTGAGAGCATGAAGAAATCACCTTCGCTACTTTACCTTCCTTAGAAAGGATATATAAGGGGACGAAGGGAACTGGATCATAAAAAGAAATGAGGGTCATAACCCTCCCAACATTTTAAACTATTTAACCCATGATACATAGGTTATTAACCCTGAGCTCTTATCAAGAATTGGCAAATATCTCCTTTATTTAATTACTTTATTATTTACTTGATTCCATCTAATCTTTTGGTTTTACTTGTTATTTTTACAGTGGGTCCATTTATAACCCCATACCTCTTCCCCTAATTCCAAGTTTACATAATAAATTGCTTCTTTAAGACTTCAGTTATAAAGTGTGCCAGGCATTTCAGACTTACCCATTCTAGAAGTGAGTTCAGGGTCCCTCCCTGTGGAGCTGGAACCATGGCAAATGGCAGTTTTAATCATCCAATAGCTTCTCTCCAATAGCTTCCCATTGCATTTACCATAGAGTACTACAAGGCTATATATGACAGGACCCTATGCCCACACTGATCTTACCTCTACCCATCTTCTCCTTGTTTAGGCCGTTCCTAAATATAGTAGCATCTTTGTTATACATAGCATATGTGAACATCCCCATATCACATCATTATTTTGGTTCTTCCTTTTCTTTCTTCTCCCAAAGACCCACATGGCTTCCTCCCTCACTACATTAGGTCTCAGCTCAAATGTCAACTCAGTAGCAAAAGCTTTTCCTAACTATCCTGTCTGAACTTCTCTCAATATTAGTTCTTTATCTTGATAGATTTTTTTTGTTATATATCCTATCCTAGGATAGCACTATCCTAGTCACCATATATTACATTTACTTGTTTATTGGCCTGTGGAATATTTCACCCAACCAGAATATAGATCTCCATGAAAAGAGCTTTATCTGGTTTGTTCTTACACCTTCAAGTACCTTGAAGAGTGGCTGGCACACAGTAGTTGAATTGATGCAGTTCTCCCATGTGTACATAGCCTCCACATTTATGTAGGAGCGAACACATAACAATTGAAGAGCCCTTTAGCTTCTGTAAGTCTTACAAATTTTGAGCTCTGTTCACCATTTACTTGAGTTTTGATCAGACACTTACCTCCTTCCAACCACTCCAGTCAAGTGATGTAAGAATGCTACCATATCTTTTGAGTCCTTCCCAATCCCAATGAAATGTGTGGTCTTGGAAATTACTGCCCTGCTGTTTCCAAATGTGAGATTCAGACTCTTCCACATATACAAGGAAGCACAAATTAAGAAAATATACAATCTGGGACATTTTTATGGTTGGTGGGAAAACGATGGCATAGTAGTTAAATTTGAAACTGCCAAGGGAATACAGGTTAAATGATCATAATTCAATGGAATTAATGTTTAATTTTACCTAAAGCAAATTAAATAAACTATTTGAAAACAACACGACTAAAGACAGCAAACAAACGAGAAATCATGGATTTAAATAAAATTTGCTAACAATGAGTTGCTGAAGGGTGATATTTTGGTCCTTATGGTTATTTATTTGAGGCTCATTTTAGCTTCTTATTAGAATAGTTGGCAATATTTATTATCATTCTTCTTGAAATTATTTTTTTGAAATTTCAGAGGATGTAGATTGGGTTCAAGTCTAATTTGATAAACCAAGTTTCTATTTAAATTAGAAAATTATTTAAAAACTACTGGAAATAAACATCCAAATTCATGGCTCACACATGAGAATGAACCTTCTTTGGTAATAAATAGAAATAGTAAGTTCAAAAGCACTTTCTTTTTGCCAAACTCTCTCAATGCATATCTCGTCAGCCTGCATGGAGTGACTGCAACCTCGCTTTGAAGGCTATACTTTCCATGTACTCTTGTCATTTGCTCAGTCTCCCATACATAAAGAATGAGTGCCAATGACACTAATCTCTGTAGGGAGGGAAAAATAATCCTAAAGGCCTTCATTAGGTGTCCTTTCCCTTTTGACTGTCAAATCTAATCACCTCCTCCCTTCATTACCACCTGTCAGAATGGTAAGTGAGACAAGTTTGATTTCCACCAAGTATATTTCAATTTTTCTCTCTGACATTTTAGTAGCAAGCAGAGGCCACAATTTTATCTATGAACACACTCAAAACATGAAGTCTCAATTGCAGAAAGAACTGGAGACATATATGCTGTAATGCTTTTTCCCTTAGATAGAGACACTCCATTTGTTCATTGAATTTCTTTTAGCTGAGTCATATACAGGGTGACTCCAACTGTTGCCTGAGTCTCACATCTAAGTTTCATAAGACCTTTAACCCATTGTTCTTTTCTTCCAACTCACAAAACTAAAAAGAATTTTTAATGAAAATTTTTTCTCTACTATAATATGCCATTTTCCAGCACATTATCACACAATCTATTTGGCATTTTGAATTTATAGGTGGCAAGAACATTGCAAAACTCCCCAAAAGTATGACCAGAAATTTCTAAGACCACATATTATGTGTCCTCTAATCAGCACCGGACTATGGGCAGGCTCCTGGGAAAGGTAGTGATAGGTATTAAATGTTGTGGAGAATCATAAAGCAGAAAGCTAGCATTTTCTTACTTTCTGATAACATTGACTTCAGTCTGACAATAAGCAAAGGTGTCATTTAGGAGGTATGACTAAAAACTAAGGAAAAAAACACTACATGCAAAATCACCTCCCTCACCCAGGTTGCACAAATTTGGGAATGTCAGGAGATTAGTCAGGCTTCAGATTCAAAGCTTCCCTGTGTAGCAGAGTCGATGGACATAAAGCACCCTAATGTCCTTGTCAATCAGAGACATACATTTCCTTAATGAGAGATCCACAAAAGTCCTAAGACCTTGGAAACAGCAGGGGTGGCAACGTCTTCCTCTCCTTGTCTGTCAAGGGGAAGAAAGTAAAGGTAGCCACTATTGTAAGAATTTAAGCTATGGAAATGCAGCCCCATTTATATTAAGTTATTACCTTCCCACTGTGGCTTCCAGCCAGAGCCACATCCTGCAAACATACATCCAGCTCAGGCAGCCTCAAATCTGCTACTGTTTGAGATTTCTTTCTTCTTTTATTATTTTTTTCTTTCTGTCTTTTTTTTTAACCTGAAAAAGAAAGGAAAAAAAAAAAAACAGGGTAGAGACTATTTCAAATCGCACTCTCTCTCTGGCTAGAGACACACATACTATATTTTTCAATGATTGTAAAACCTAGTTCTCAGTTGGCTCCTTTGTGCCTTGTTTTTTCGCAAACTTTTGATGTTCTCTCTTATCTTGAGAATAGCTCCACCTTTTCCTGGTTCACACAAGCTTATTGAGGTCACCCAACTTCAAAGTTTCTCTCTGTGGCTCAAATGGTGAAGTTCTCCTGTGTGTGAGTGTCTAGGGGACTCCTATGGAAGGAGGAATAATACTCTTCTGTAAGGCGATCTGGACCAATGACAATACTGCACTCTTTTTGCCATGAATACCAATGGTGATTTCGGCATTGCAGGCCGCCCAGATAATGTCTCTAAAAGGCATCAGTGTTCTCTGAGATGCTTCCCAGGTATCCTGTTGCAAGATCTAAAGGGTCTCCGAACTGAATATAGTTGCCCAGTTTGTCATAGGTGGTGCCAGAAATGCTAATTGATTTCAGATATATTCCCTGGATAGTGGTGGAAATTTTCTGTTTCAAATTCATCCAACAAGAAGTTAGATGCAAGAATGCCCATCTGCTACACTGACTTTTCCTTTACTTCCCTTTCTTTCTCTTTGCCTTGTTGAGGTCACAACACACAACCTCCTGCCTTTGATTGCTCAATGTAAAGGCACCTATTTGTGCTTGCAAATAAATCAATTCCCATACAGCCACCCCAAGCTGAGGATTTTAACAATAATTCCTTTTTGTTGGATCTTACCAGAGGCATCTTTAAAATGATTTAAGAAACCAATTTCTCTATTGCCTATGCCTCCCCCCCTCCATTTAAACTAGACAAGTCTAAACATACAGGGCATCAAAGAGAGAAGGCAGGACAGCTTCCTAGGAATAGGCTGCAAATCTTTAAGGGGAGAAAAAGCATAGCAGAATCAGGCAACCCAAGAAGCACTGCCATTAACCAGAAAGGAGTTATATAGGCTCCTGCAAGGCCTGGCAGTGTGGCACCATCTCCCGTTGTGGCACCATCTCCCATTGTAGCCAAAAAGGATCTTTCACCAGGTTTCTTAAAGATGGAAGCAAAGGCAATCTCCTATTTTATTTCTCCAAAAATGTGTTTCTTTGAAAAAGGGTCGAGAGATATCCTTTCACTCATATACTCAAACCTTCACTTCTAGTTGACTATTGTCATCTTTGTCTGTTTTCTCATGTTTAGTCATTGACCCCAGGAGATGGTCTGATATAGTGGGTAAGTAGATTGAAGTCCCAAATCCATCAATTACCAACTGTATGATCTTGAGAAAGTCACTTAATTTCTCCATGTCTTAGTGCCTCATCTACAAAACAGGAATAATAAGACCATTCCTTATCTCATGCTACCATTTGAGGGCTAAATGTGATGATCTGGGATACATACTAAAAGCTCAATAAATACTAGCTGCTAGGGTTATGTGCAAAGAAAATTCATAAGTAGTCAAAGCATGGAAGAGACAAATCATTTTAAATTCTATTACTATATGGAGCTGCTTGTCTTGCTAACGTATTTTTTAAGAACAAATATATCTATTTTTATTATTTTAAGTTTCACTCTGCTACTTTCTAAAATGTATTTAGATATTTATATAACAATAATTTGATTTCAATATGTCTCCTCCAGAGGCAAAACATGGTAACAGAGGAAGCTCCATCCCAGGCAAAGGACACCTACAAAAGGGCTAGAGGACAGTGTATATTTTCACTGACATACTGCTCACTAGCCAAAGCTCTGGAAAGTATTTGCTTTATTGAAAACATCTTAGTAGTATAATAAATAAAATGTATTTCATTTCCATAGTTTGAACTTGTAATTCTGTTGGCCAAGAGCTGTCAGAGAGAGATTAGTGATCACAATAATGCTTAACAAAGTTGGGCTGATGAAAGAAGAGCTTTGCAAGT
Source organism: Tonatia bakeri (assembly GCA_004024845.1). NCBI lineage: Eukaryota > Metazoa > Chordata > Mammalia > Chiroptera > Phyllostomidae > Tonatia > Tonatia bakeri. Next base: position 24,092 of record PVIA01006746.1, read on the forward strand.
ATTCTATTTCTCAACAATAAAACACTTTTAATTGGGACAAAACAGACACTTCCCAAAAGGTCCTATGTCCTGGCAGGGCACAATTCCCAGAGTTTGGTACTAGAAATGTTTCCCAGAGTCACCCACATACTGAAGAAACACCACAGGTCTCGGTCTGTTTTGTGGCTATGCAAGATGGATTAACAATGGGGGAAACTGTCAAACGTGCCAACCTGTGAGGCAAGCACAAACTGCTCGTATGAAATGGGAAGGCTGGCAGGCCCCCAGGATTAATGTAAGGTTGTGGTGCTGGGCTGCAGAATCATGGCCTTCTGAACTGGCAGTCAGTGGTGTGCCAGAAAGAAGTAGGTTCTTCTGATTCCAGCAACACAGCTTGTGGTGGTCTGGCACAATTCAAAAATGCTACTTTCAAAGTGGTGGAGGAAAAGACATGTGTCTTAAATGAGAGAAACTTATCACTGACCTAGAAGTCAGTGCCTCATGAAACCAGGAAGCAATAGTTTCAAGAGCAAAGAAAAAAAGCAATTAAATATGAGGAATGGTGTTAAGTACATGTAATTGTAGTCTTGGTTTCCTGTGGATTTATATAGAGGGAAGGACAATAATAGGGCACACGGCAAGGTCCACATCTACACTGGGTTAATCTGGCAAACCATGGTGAAAATGGAAAGTCCAGAGAAGTACCACATTCACAGTTATTCAATCATCTTACCACAGGAATTTATGCATTAAAAGCCAGGTAAGCAGACAAATGGCTACAAGAGGGATTTGAGTTTATTGTGACCTAAAATCATAAATTCACAAACACATACAAAATTATCTAACCAACAGTGGATTTGAAGGAAGAAAAATTAAATGGAAAAGGTAGCAGCAGGTCATGGAAATAAAGGAATTTAGTCTTGAATCTCAGATGATATCAATTTTTAAGATTAAATGGGTAGGGGGTTCCATTTTTTCACCCAGGGTCAACTAAATCTCTCTTGGTTACACCAAAGCTATTCTGAAGTTACACCAGAGCTGTTCATCTTTCAATTTCAGTTTCTTAGGGTAGGACATTAACAATGCGTTCCAGCTACCCTGTTTCCTATAGACACCGATATATTGCTTTGTCACTGCTACCTCCTCTACCCCCAGCAACATGCCCATCTTCACTGTCACCATCTCCGACAGCCCCGCCTTTACTTCTACCCCTACTATTAGCAGCAGCAGCTCTAAAAACGTCTCCACTACTCCTCCCATTTCCATTCCCACCATAACCTCCACTTCTGTCATCACAATGTTCTCATCGCCACCTCCACCACCACCCCCATGTCCCCATCAGTTTCCGTCTGCACCAATGCCACCACCACTGTCACTACTGCCTCAACCACCCTGCTACCTCCTCTTCCCTTACCACCTCCACAGTATCTGTACCTCCACTTTTATAAAATACATCACTATGGCCACCGCCTCACCTCTACCACTTTCTCCCAACCAACTCCACTGCCTCCACCTCTGCTATCTCCATCTTCACCTCCACCACTATTATCTCCTGATTATCTCTATTGCAATCATCACTAACAGCAGCAACACCCTTACTCCCATCAGAACCATCTCTACTACACACATCACCTCCACCACAATAGTCACCAACTCTAAAATCCCTACCTCCATCACCACAACACCAATGCTAACATTAGTGTATCTATAAACCAGGAGCTATAACCATCACCTTATTCAATTCTCAAAGAAAGTCTATGAGATAGGTATTCTTATTCCCTTCTTACAGATGAAAGTCAGAAAACTTATGCTGTTTGCTCCAAATCACACAGATACAAAAAAAAAGCAAATCTAAATTTCTATTCCAGGTGTGTCTAATTTTGTTTCTATGTTCTATTGAACTTGGCATTTTCTCTAAGGGAAAGAAGAAAATAACTATAAACAAGTTAGTATAGTTTCTCTGCACATCTCTAAGGGCAGGAAAGAATGCAGTAAGTGTTAAGAGCATAGATATAATTGTGTGGCTTGTGGGTATCCATTCCCTTCTGATACCCAGTATAGACTCAGCCTGTGGCTAAGGCAGACTTATCAATATGAGATGGTCCTGGAGATGAGATAAATATGTCACCAGAGATTTTAAACTCCCTCATTTATAGTAGTTTGTATAAGTCTTTGCATTTCTTTTTTAAAACATTTTTAATCTTTTGTTATTAAATTTATTAGGGTGACATTGGTTAATAAAATTATATAGGTTTCAAGTGTACAATTCTACAATGTATCATCTGTATTGCCACCTAGTCAAATCTCTTTTTATCACCATATATTTGACCTTTTTTCCCATGTGCTACTTTTCCCTTCTGATAAGTACCATACTGTTGTCTGTGTCTATGAATTTTTGTTCATCTGTTTCTCTCATTTGTTTATTTGTTGCTTTCAGTTTTACATCCCACATATGAATGAATGGTTCTTGACTTTTTCTGTCTGACTTCTTTGCTTAGAACGATATTCTCAAAACCCACCTGTGTTGACACAAATGGCAACATTTCATCTTTTCTTATGACTAAACAGTATTCCACTGTATACATATACCACATCTTTCTTTATCCAATCAGCTGTGAGAAGCACTTTGGTTGTTTTTATGTCCTGGCCACAGTGAATGGTGCTGTAAGAATAGGTACATATATCTTTATGAATAAATGTTTTCATATTTTTGGTAGATAACCAGAAGAAGCATTGCTGAGTCATATAGTAATTCTATTTTTTCAGTTTTTGAGGAACTTCTATACTGTTTTCCATAGTGGCCATAGCAGTTTACATTCCAACCAGCAGGTAATGGGGGTTCTTTTTTCTCCACAGACTCTCCAACACTTGTTACTACCTGTTTTATTGGTAATACCCATTATAACAGGTGTGAGGTGTTATCCCATTGTAGTTCTGGTTGGCATTTCCCCAACAACTGGTGACACTGAGTCTCTCTATTTTCCCAAAACAAGATTTTTTAATTATAATTAAAATAATGGACATTTTGAAATGAAAAACATATTTTACAAACAAAACCTCAAAATATGCATATGGGATGTTTAGATATATCTACAAGTTTATATACTGGATAGAGGCAATGAATGGCTCATTTCCTTAATGTGGTGTGGTCTTAGTTACCATCACTTTAGAATATCTATATAAATTAGTTATTATCATTTAAAAATATCTATATAAATTAAAAGAAAGGAAATAATCATCGTTGTTTATTTATCTCATAACACTGAAGCAACTTTAGAAATTGAAAAACAAAAAACATCATATATCTTAGTTTAAGGTCTCAGAATATCTTTCAAATAATAAGCCAATCCTACAGTCTTAACAGGCACAGTCACTGCATGAAGTAGTGGAAACAGTCTATATTTTAGAGTCAAGCAGAACTAAATTCTTGTATTGTGATAAGAATTTAGTTCTGCTTGGTATTCTGGGCAGTTTATTTAACCCATAATTTCCCAAATGGTAGGCTGGGGCCCACTGTCATATCACATTCTGGTTAAAGTATGCCAAGATATTGATGCCCTCCTCCATAGAGTCAGATTGCTGGATCTTGGGACCCCTAATCTCTAGGCGCTGGCTATACAATGATCAATTTGGCATCTATGTGCACAAAACACAGCTTGGCTGGAGGTATAAGAAAATTCTCTTCCATGCCCATGAATGAAAGTTCTTAATAAAATATAAATGATTCTCAAATTTACATTTCTATTCTTGATTTTACTACTTAGCTTTAGATTCAATTTTCAGATTTTCTTCTGGACAGAGCCGCATAGATAACACATTACTATCTCACCTCAACTACTTACCCTCAATCCGAAACAAGTCTGCTTTTTTCTTGTCTCACATTTTGATTCATGTCATCCCACTGGTTGTTCAGGAACACAGCTTCTATCCTTACCTTTCACCACACCATACTCATATATCCCTTTATCTTTCTCAATGGTCAGCATGCCTCAGATCCTACTTGATCCCAATCAATTCTGTAGTTTGCTTGGTATTTGAAGGCTTGCAATAAATGAGTCATCCTAAAATATAAAACTAATAGTGTGTTGTGTTAAACACAACCCTTTACTCTTCCTTACATTCACACTCTTTAAAGTGTGACTTTGTAGTGCTTTCATGGAGAGGGAGAAGCTAGCAAAAGTAAACAAGTGAGGCCACATCAAACCAGAAACTCTGCAAAGCAAATAAAACAATCAGCAAAATGAAAAGACAACACATGGAATGACAGAAAATATTTGCAAACCATATATCTGATAAGGGGTTTATTAACAAAATATATAAGGATCTCATAAAACTCAATAGCAAGACTGTCATGGGTGGAGTTGACCCTAAGCCAAGTTCTCTGGCATTTGCTGAATGTGTCTCCTGCCCTCCTCTCAGCAGGAGTTACCCCAAATTGGGTAGCTAGTAACCAAGACTAGTTGGACTGATTTGGGTTAGGACTCCTAGAGGGTTAAAGGAACAACAGAGATGGGGTTGTAGTACCTTGTCTGGAAACCCAACCTCCCCTTGGGGTAATTCTGCTTGTGGCTGAAGTCTGGTTACAAATTGGTTTTTAACCCATGAATTGTGAATATTTTTAAAAATACCAAACAGATTTCAGCAGGAGTTAGAATAAATCCTGGGGCCTGGGCTCCTCTGTTCTTGAACCTCCATAGTCTTCTCCTTCTGAGGGGAAGCCAGAGGGAGAGGAGGATCTCAGCCCATCTCCAGCCTACTTCCAAATGACCTCTTGGAAGTAGGTTGAAGGTGAAGGGAGGAAGGCCAGGGGTCATTCTTCCTTCTGAGAGGCAGCTGCAGTTCAGGCCTTAACCCTAACCCTAACCCTAACCCTTTCCCTTCTGGCCTCTCCCTTTTCCCCTTCTGGTTGCAGGAGGCAGAAGTGGTTTGGGAACTGGTTTGTCCGCATCCAATTCCCCATTGTTCCTCAGCCTGCCCTCAGGGCAGAGCCCCCTGCCCAGGCTGGGTAAGAGTGGGGCTTGGCCCAGCAGACACCCTGAGAATGAATCCCTTTCCTTCCTGGGAGAGTATGCCCCGCTACCATGTATTTTAACAGGAGCTAGGAGCTCCCCCACTCCCCTCCCTCTAACAGCAGGCTGTGTGGGTTGTAATTCCCATCCTTCCCAACCTGGCTAGGTGTCATACACCATATATCCTATCATGTGTCTGAGTGTGTGTCTGTGTGTGTGTGTGTGTGTGTGTGTGTGTGTATGGGGGAGTTTCTGTACTAATTTCCATGGTGGGTGGCTTTTCCTTCCATGCATCACTCCCCACTGCATGCCCAGGGGCCACCTGCCTAGCATTACTGAATATTGGGGTCATTGGAGGAGCAGGGGAGGGGGACTGACACTGTCCTGTGGTCTTGAGATTTTTATTTATGCATATGCAATCCATCTTGTACAGGTAGCTAACTTTGTAAATGCTGTGTATTTCCCCTGCCCCCATGGCTGCTGGTGTAGATAGACTGCGTCTCCCATTGATAAAAAAATTAATTAATTAATAAAATACTCAATACCAAAAAGAAAATCCAATTAGAAAATGAGCAAAAGACCTGAATAAACATTTTTCCAAAGAAGACGTACAAATGGTCAGCAGATACATGAAAAGGTGCCCCAAGAATGAGTTCAATAAGATATTCACTAGAACATAATAAGCATTCTACTTTCTCTCAGAGTTTTTTTTTATGTGTCTGGATTCTCTTTTAGATTCTGACCCTGTGCATGACAAAGGCCATTTTAATTTATGTCCAATCAGTTGTTAAATGGTTCTGAACTTCAGGTGGAATCATAGTTTTAAGAACACTGAAATAAAAAACAAGGAATCTGATTCCTGTGGGAACTCTTGCATCATAGGTATAACAGACTAAACATGAGGGGAAACTGGAAACAAAGGAACCAGTTAGGAAAGAATTTCATTTGTCTAGAAAAGAGCTAATTTGAGAGATAAATTAGAAAAGTGGTTTTTAATATGACCTAAAATAACTGAATTGGACAGGGTTTTGATAATTTTTAGAAAGGGTCATGGGATAGAACTATGTGTAAAAGATGACAAGGATAATTCTATATTTTGTTGAGTCAGATAAATAAAAAACATGAAGAAGCTGAAGATCATTCTAAAGTTTTGGTCGTGATATAAATACATTAATGAGGTTAAGAAAAACAACCAATATAGTAGACATTGAGGAGTTAAAGAGGTAGGTAATGGTAGAAATGGTGAGTTTTATTTTAATGTGATTTTTGTACCAGGACCTACTATTTGACAAACAATAGGACAGAGACAATGGATTCAGAAACACTGATAGGGCAACTCTAAAGTGATAAATAAAGCTAGGATGGTACACCCAGTGATTTTGGTCTGATTTTGTTTATCTTGTCACATAATTTTATATTTTTCTTCAGCATCGGCAACTTTTTAATGAGAGACAAGTTTGTTTTTATTTCATTTTTATTTATATCCCAAATCCATTCAGGTCTCTGAACAGAAGTATTTGTATATGTTTGTTAATGTAAGCTGCTCAAAATCTGAGGTTGTTTGTTACATGGTATTATTACAGGAAGATCTGACTAATACACTGACTTTCTGAAGAAATTAACAGTTGACTGAGTATGGGCATAAGAAAAATCAGAGAGTCAAAGTGTACTTTGAAATTTAGAAACTAGGTGACTGGCAATGGAAGTTTCACTTCTATTATATACTCATTCATGTGCTAGATAAAATTAATATCTCCCTTTTTACTTATTTCCAATTTATAGATTTTTATGACTCTATAACAGTAAATAACACTATGGTTTTTAGAGACTTCTAAACATTTGTGGTACATATACTTTGCTAAGAACTTAATAAAAACAATGGATGCTTTCTTGGAAAAAAAGAACATCAAACAACCTTTCACAAATTGTTTCAGAAATTTTAATTTCAGAAGAATGTAAAGGGTGATAAAAGAGAAGGCTTTTGTTAATATTTTTTCTTCTGAATGTTGGAACTTTCTTTACCTTTTCTTATGTAATTTGACTAGCATTAAGATTGTGGTAAGAGCAGAGTAGGTCTCCTATACTCTGAACAAGGCTATAAAAACTGTCTTCATTACAGTTTGAAAATGATTAGCTATGATCATTGTTTGGAAGAATAAATTAACATGTATAAAGCATTGCATCTAAAATTAATAATTTGTAGACAATGTCACTCATTAATTTTCAATTTATTCACTGATAAGTATATTGAAGGACAAAAGAAGTGATAATAATAAGTTGCCTAAGTGGTTTTCCTCATAAAATGGAACACAGAAAAGCATTTTAATGAAAAAATTATATATAGTATAGACTTGCAGAAGTATTTGCAGATCAGTAATTGTCTCTCCAAGACTATAAATGGAGACAGCTGTAGTCCATGTAAAAGTTGTTCTCCTTAAACTAGGGAGAAGACAATAGACCCTCCCAGTGAAAAACAACTTCTTCAGTCTTCTCACTTGCATCCTTCCAGAATAGATGTTTAATATTAGACACACCTGAAAGGAACAGAAAGACTGAGCTAAACCATGAGAAGGTGGTCCTCTATGCAAATGTCTACTCAACTCATTCAAATTTGACCCCATCTAACAAGTTTCTACTTGTTCTTTTGACTTTGGGAATCTACACAGAATATTTTTTTACTTGAAAGGTGGAAGTTGCATTTGAAACAGTATAAAGAATTTCTCAAAGTAGCAAAAATAAAATTGTTTGTTGCCTTGGCCTGCTACAGTTACTTCATTGCTATGACATATGACATCATAGTTAGTTCTCAGACTCGGGGGTGTTTCTAATGAGCTGGAGTTGGAAGGGTCCCAGTGGAATGCAGTGAACCAAAAGACCCACTGTTCTTTCAAATTCCATCATGATATTAGGAGGAAAAACAAAGGGCTCTTCAAGAGCCAGAGGTCAACCTGTTAAGTGGTATCAAAAGGTAGAAATAATTAAAGGGAATGGTCAGACAGTTTCAGAGCATAGCAACAGCTAATTGTCACCTGCCTCCTCTGTATATATTACCTCTACTTCATCAAGATAGTAATAAATATGATATGTTAAAAATATTCTGATAAACTGGTATATTATCACATGGGACCCTCGATATAGGATTATGTGAAAAGAAAATTTATTGCAGTTTCCAGTGCATATTTATTATTATTATAATATATTTCTAAATTTTGAAAACTATCCATAGGAAATAAATTAAAAGAAAGACAAATATTTACCTAGAACATGAGTTAGGTCTCTTTCTTCTACTAGGCATAAAAGACCCTCAAAGGTGCAGCCACTGCCCCTAGGGCCCATGTATCTAATTATTTAGCTAATTTATCACCAAGACAGCCCAATGGCTAACCCTAACATCAACATATCAGAGGTCACAGAAACTAACAGGAGCCTCTTCCCTAAGCCAAAGTGACAGAAATGGCCACAGGTATCTCATTCATAGTCCCACCACTAACTCCTAATGCTCAGCTAGTTCAGGGAACTTAAACAAGCTCCTTGTCTTAGAAATCTCCACCAAAGAAAGAGCAATAATACAACTTAATTTTCTCTATTTCCCACCAATGATTTCTGTTCTCTTCACTTCCTCTTCCTTTTTTATCTTGTAGATAAAATACACATTTTATACACACTGCACACAGTGAATAGGTGTAGTATAGTATAGAATAGTATAGTATAGTATAGTATAGTATAGTATAGTATAGTATAGTATAGACAAAATACACACTGTAGTCATAGAATACACACTTTCTAAACTCCTGTGGTAGATTTATTGCAAAATATGGCCTCAATTTTTCACATCCCTATTCATGCACTTGCCCTTTTCCATGTTACTGTTCAATACCTTCTAACATGAGCAGCACAGACACAGGCATGCAACTTATTTAAGCCAAAGTTATCTTAGCAGAAATAACAGAGAATTGTGTTTCTGCATTCTCTTTTGTTCCTGCCATCCCCATGAGAAAATGCTTAAGCTAGCTGACTGGAGGTTGAAAATCCCAGTCATCCTTGCTGAGGCTAGCCTAAATTAGCCAACAGTCAGCCAACTTCCAGATCATCAAATAAGCCTAGCCAAAATCAGCACAGCTGTTGAGCCAACTGTCCCTGGACTGTGAGCAATATGTGCTCTTAGAAATCCCCCCCAAAAAAATGACCAATAATAGGCAGTTTCCAGATAGTGTAAGCAACTGAGAATTTGGTGTTGTTTCATAGCATTATCTTGACAGTAGGTACCTGACACAGAACCTATGGATTCTTTATAAATATCATGTATTTCTAATCAAGATACAAAAAAAAAAGCACACAAAAAACAACAGCCTCCTCCCCACCCCCAATATACCCATGCTCAGCTAGTTCAGGGAAATATTAAAATATTATCTATCTGATAATATTTTAATCAATCAAAACAAATACCAGCTAACAAATTATACACTCTTATCAAAAGAGTAAATATGAGAAAACCAGAGAGAACATTTTAAGCTTTGGGCTGGACAGAGGCACTAGTAACCTGAATTCAACTTCTGCAGGAAAATATGACCCATTCACACTCAAAGATCAGAGTCAGGGACACCGTGTGAGTCAGGGGGTTGGTACAGGAATGTGAACATGGACTGAGAAAAGCAGCCACCATTGCCCATGTATTTACAGTCAATTGATTCCAATGAGTATACCAGGAAAATTCAATGAGGAAAAAGGATATCTTTTTTAACAAGTATGCTGGGAAAACTGAATGTCTACATGAACACGAATAAAATTGGACTCCCACATCACACATACACAAAAATTTACTCAAAATGAATCAAATATCTAAACATAAGATCTAAAACTTTAAAACACTTAGAAGAAAATATTGGGGCAAATCTGAATGATTTTTTAAAATATGACACAAAAACCATAAACAATCAAAAATAAATTAGATAAATTGTACTTTATCAAAATTAAATACTTTTATGCTTCAAAAGATATTATCAAGAAAGTGAAAAGGCAACCCATGGAGTGGCAGAAAATATTCACAAATCCAGAGTGCAAAATAAAGAATTCTCAGAGACATTGAAATTAAGACCAAACTGACAGCAACCAAGGGGAGGTGGGAGTGGATAATGGGAGAAAAGGGAGAAGGGTTTTCAGGAACAGGTATAAAGAACACATGGATGAAACCAAAGTGGGGTAGGATCCAGGTGGGAAGTGGGGATGACTGGGTTAGGGGGAAAATAGAGACAACTGTACTTGAACAACAATAAAAGAAGAAGAAAAAAAATTCTTACAACAACAATAAAAGAGAATCCATTTAAAAATGAACAAAGGGACTTCCAGACAAGATGGAGGTGTATGTAGATACACTGAGCCTCCTTGTACAACCAAAAGAAGGACAAAAACAAATTCAAAAACAAAAACAACCAGAACTGCCAGAAAATCAAACTGTATGGAAGTCAAACAACCAAGGAGTTAAAGAAGAAACATTTATACAGACTGGTCAGAGGGGTGGAGACAGTCAGCCAGGCAGAAAGGACTCACAGCAAGATGACAGGTGGTAGACTGGGTGAGGCAGCAGCTGGTGGACTGGGAAGTCCCACATTTGCATGCAGATAAACTGGCAGGAACAACTGGGTAGTGAGACAAACCGCGTAGCCCAGGGTTCCAATGCAGGAATATAAAGCCTCAAAACCTCTGACTGAAAAAACTTGTGGGGGTTGAGACAGTGAGAGAAACTCCCAGCCTCACAAGAGAGTTCCTTGGAGAGGCCCACAGAGTCCTAGAGCATACACAAAGCCCCCTACCTGGGAATCAGCACCAGAAGGGCCCAATTTGCTTGTGGGTAGCAGAGGAAGTGACTGAAAGCTGGTAGAGACCTGAACAAGTGGTATTCCCCCTGATAACCCTCCCCCACACACAGCACCACAATGAAGCCATGTGGGTTGCCCTACCCTGGCCAATACCTAAGGCTCTGCCCCTTATTACATAACAGGTCCACCAAGAGAAAAAATATGTCCTAAAGAAAAGAACAGATCAAAGCTCCAGAAAAAATTCAACTACGTGATGAAGAGATAGCCAACCTATCAGATGCATAGTTCGAAACACTGGTAATCAGAATACTCACAGAATTGGTTGAGTATGGTCACAAAATAGAGGAAAAAGTGAAGGCTATGAAAAGGAAAATAAAGGAAAAAGTACGAGGAACCATCATTGAAGGGAAGGAAAGCAGGACTCAAATCAACAGTTTAGAGGAGAAGGAAGAAATAAACATTCAACCAGAACAGAACAATGAAAGAAAATTTCAGAAAAATGAAGAGAGGCTCAGAAACCTCCAGGACAACCTTAAATATTCCAACACCCAAATCATAGGGGTGCCAGAAGGAGAAGAGGAAGAGCAAGAAATTGAAAACTTATTTGAAAAAATAATGAAGGAGAACTTCCTAACCTGGCAAAGGAAATGGAATTCCAGGAAGTCCAGGTAGCTCAGAGAGTCCCAAAGGAAGCACACACCAAGGCTCATCATAATTACATTACCCAAGATTAAAGATAGGGAGAGAATCTTAAAAGCAGCAAGAGAAAAGGAGATAGTTATCTACAAAGGAGTTCCCATAAGACTATCAGCTGATTTCTCAAAAGAAATCTTACAGGCAAGAAGGGGCTGGAAAGAAGTACTCAAAGTCATGAAAGGCAAGTACCTACATCCAAGATTACTCTATCCAGCAAAGCTATCATTTAGAATAGAAGGGCAGATAAAATGTTTCCCAGATAAGGTCAAGTTAAAGGAGTTCATCATCATCAAGTGTTTATTATATGAAATGTTCAACGCACTTATCTAAAAAAAAGAAGATCAAATATATGAATAGTAAAATGACAACAAACTCACAACTATCAACAACCAAACCAAAAAAAAAAGAAGTAAGCAAACAACTAGAACAGGAATAGAATCACAGAAATGGAGATCACATGGAGGGTTACCATTGGGAAAGGGGAGGGAGGAATGAGGGAAAAGGTACAGAGAATAAGTAGCACAAATGGTAGATAGAAAATAGATAGGAAGAAGTTAAGAATAGTATAGAAAATGTAGAAGCCAAAGAACTTATATGTATGACCCATGGACATGAACTAAGGGGATGGGGGGAATGCACATGGGAGGGGGTGTGCAGGGTGGAGGGGAGTAAAGGAAGGAAAATGGGACAACTGTAATAGCATAATCAATAAAAAATATTTTAAAAACATAAGCAAAGGACTTCAACAGAACTTTCTCCAAAGAAGATATACAAATAGTTATAAGTACGTGAAAAGATAATCAACATCATACTTATTAGAAAAATGCAAATTAAAACCACAATATGATACATTTTCAAACCCACTATGATGGTTATAATTAAAAAGACAGTCAGTAACAAGCATTATCTAAGATGTGAAGAAATGTGTGTGCTCGTGTATTGTTGGTGAGAAAGTAAAATAGTGCAGCAACTTTGGAAAAGCGTTTGGCAGTTTCTCAAAAAGTTCAATATGAAGTTACACTATGACCCAGGAATCCTGTTCCAAGAGAATTGAAAACATATGTTCATGCACAAATGTTCATAGTGAATTAGTCATAATACCCAAAAAGTATAAATAATTCAAATGTCCATAAACAGATAAATGAATAAACAAAATACGGCATGCCCTTATAATAGAATATTATTCAGACATAAAAAGTAATGAAATACTGATTTGTGCTACAACATGGATGAATGTTGAAAACACTATGCTAAGTAACAGAAGCGAGACAAAAAAGGCTACATATTATATGATTCTATTTATTTGTCTTGTCCAGAATAGAAAAATCCATAGAAATAGAAAGTAAATTAGTGGTTTCCAGGGGTTGAGGGAGTGAGGTGTAGGGAGTGATTGCTAATGAGTATGTGGTTTCTTTTGGGGGTAAGGAAAATGTTCTGAATTGGACAATGGTGATGGTTGCAAAACCCTGGAAATACGTGAAGAACCACTCAGTTGTAGATGTTAATAGAGTGTTTTATGATATGTGAACTATATTTCAATAACAACAATAATAAAGATACATAGAAGATAGATTGAGATTTACCAAGACCTAATGGAGTTCCAGGAGGATACTGTAGTGGATTAAGCCGTGTCAATATTTAAACAGGTAAGAACTTTTCAGATTGCAAGATTACATGAGACTTCAAATTAAAATAACATGCAAGTGCAGAACAGGTTAATAAAATAAATCCATACATAAACATACCTGTGTGAGATTGCAAAAATAATACTAAATTAATCTTAAAGCTGCCAGAGAAAGTATAAATTGCCTTAAAAAGAATAACAAAGACACTAATAGCAGCCTCTCAATAGCTCCACTAGCTTATTAGAAAGTAATAGAGCATTATTATTATATATTATTCATAGAAAATCACTATTGATTAGAGCTCTATATTTAACTAAGCTGTGACTGAATAATAAGGTTCTAAAATGGCATACATAAATTAAGAGAAAAATTAATGAATCCTTAAAAATTAAAAAATATATAGGCATATTATTTGGCCACAGTGCAATAAATTATATAGTAACAAGAAACATAAGTTTTTCAAAGAAACTATTCTAAAATTGATCTTTAAATCATTTTTCTAATTAAAGAGGAAATCATAACTGAAATTCAACATTTAAAACAAATGACAAGAAGAATATGTGACTAGATATAATGCTCTTAATTATTTATTATTCTATCCCTTCTAAATATTCCCCATGTAACTCAAAATAGTTATGTCTACCTTTAATTATATCTACTTTATTTTCATATTATTTATTTTCTTTATGTTTATATTTATTTTCTATTTCTATTTTTACATTTTTTAATTTCTTTAAGTAGTAAATTTCCATTCTATATTTCCATTTCTATTCTGTCACCTATATATCTTCTCTATCCCTGTTTCTATTCTGTATTTCTATTTGCATTCTATATCATTTCCATTTCCTTATGTATTAGCTTTACATACCATACACTGATGCGCAGATATAAATAAGGAGAATTTAGTTTATTTACAACTCCTTGTTCTCCTGCGTCTCACATTCTCCTGTCAGTATTCGATATTCCTGTTGTGATTCAGTTCCTCATGTGATGTCTCAAAATACCCTCTCTGCCCCCTGCCTTCACCACCATTCCCAATTTTCCTACTGAGGTTCTCTCCTTCTTCCAGTGTCTCAGCCCATGCCCAGACTTGTTACATTTCCAGTCTTGTCCCAGTGAAGTTTCTGGCCAAAATTCTGAGTTTACTCCATTCTGGTTCTCCCACCCCCTAAGCAAGGCCTCTGTGCATATATCTCTGTGGTGGAAGCTCAGACTGCCCTTTCCCCTGGGTCAGTCTTCACTGCTGCCATTGCAGCTACTAGCGCTTGCTCCTGCTGCTGTTCTCTCTCTGGGTTTTCATCCCCCAGAGGGAGCCCTTAAATGGTTATGATATTTTATTTTCCTCAACACTCTTCTTAACAACCTTGTGTGCCTTGCCAGAGTAGCCAGGGCTGGCTCTGTGGTGTGATGCCCCTTCTATTTCCCAGGCCCCATTAATAAGTCTAGTTAATTTTGTCACAATTAAAGAGAAAGTATCTCTACTGCAAAGCTAAAGTAAGAGTCCTGTAGAAGGTGTCATCTGATTATTTTTTAAAAAGTAAATGTTGTAAAGAGTTGATTAACTAATGACTGAGCACTCAACTTTGGAAATTCATTAAGCTGTATGCTTATGATTTATGCAAATACATGCATATGTGTTGTACTTCAGTAAAATAATAATTATTTTAATAAGTAGTTTTAAAGTGTATCACAATTTTTAGAGTTTAAAAATAAAAAATAAGAAAAGCTTGACAAAAAGCTAAATGAAAAGGTTAATATATCCATAGATAAAAATAATAGAATTTCTCCTTGGAATGAGAGATAGTAGGGTTCTATGTGATGATTATTCTTTTTTCTACCTTTCTGAATTTTCTAAATTTTCTGTGATGAGAAGACATTGCTTTATGTTTGTGAGTATTCTCTATGAACTGCATTTTTGGGCAGAATGATTAGGTGGAAGAATATGAGAAAAGAGATAAAGAGGGTTCTGGACATATAATCCACTGGTTCATTTTTACTTATTTTCCATACTTTCTCTGGTCCCCATTATTATTCTTTCTTTCTTCATACGGATCTCCATCACTGTTTTCATATCCTCCTATTTCACTATGTTCCTGAATTGAACCATTTAACCCTCTTATGCTGTTTTAAAAACCCCTGAATTTAGTCACTAAATAAATCTCTAAAATAAAAGGATATTTAAAAATTACTTCTAAAAGTTTTTGTAACTAAGTAAAGCTATTAAATAGAAGATGTCTTTAGGTTCATCATGATAATGAATTGAGAACCTTTGAACAAGGAGAACTCTCAAAACATTTTTCATTTTGATTCATTCTTAATATTTTCCTTTTATCAAATATCAACTTTGAGATAAACCTCTTAGAAGCTGGTTCATTGCTTACAACAAACCCAGAATAGTTTTAAAAATTCTCCTTTATCTGATGGGGTAAGGATTGTCAGAGATGAGCCCCAGCTGGAGCCCAAATTAGAGTAATTTAGAAGCACAAACTCAAAGTACTTTTCCATAATTTGTTTATTTTATTAGAAGATTAAACAGTATTGTTGATGCAGAATTTGTCATACTTATAGAAACAGAAAAAGAGTGCATTGTTTAAGTGCTATGAGTAACAGATATGAAAGTTAGAGACCCACAAAACAAGACTGGGTCATCGAACAGTAAGAAAACTGCCCCCCCAAAAAAAGCATGTAATTTTACTTTTATGATAAGAATAAAGCTATTACCAAATAAGGAAATGGCTTATTGAAACTATCACAAAATATTCCTCTGTGGTCCAAAGAAATAGAGAGAGACCTGTAGTTTGTAGTCAATAACAATTTACCTGCTGTTTTGATGCACTCTTATAAGCCCTAACTATTTTGGGAGGAAAAAGAGAAACTTATCCAATAGCATGAACTAAACTGTTCTGGGCACTTAAAAATCATCCAATCCCCCTTTTCCACTCCTACTACCACTCTCCAAAGAAAACATTATCATTTCTAATTCTGATACTTCTAAACTGTCTTAAAATTATGCTATGCCACTATTTATGTATGTTATTAGTTGACTTTCTGATAGAGAATTTGGCTTGTGTATAGTGTCTTCCCTCTCCCCCTTTCTCCCTAAAGTTGAAATATCAATATATGTGATTATTACTGTAGTTAATACTGTTGCTGTGCTTATTTAGTTCCTCTTTTGGAGGAATCTCTAGACCAGAGGTGTCAAACTCACTTTCACCAGGGGCCACATCAGCCTCGAGGTTGCCTTCAAAGGGCCAAATGTCATTTCAACTCCTTAACAGTTAAGGAGTAGTTACATTTATGCAGTCCTAAATTTATTTTGGCCCTTTGAAGGCAACTGCAAGGCTGATGTGGCCCCCGTGAAAATGAGTCTGACACCCCTGCTCTAGAGTAACAGGAGAAAAGAAGGATATGGTACAGGTAGATAAAGGAAAATTGGCTATTTAATCGCAAGAAGATAAGAAATTATTGTCTTAAAGTTTTCATATTTCTTTTAAATTAGAAGACAAAATCAAGAGGTGTGGGTGTGGTCAGAAGCTTAAAAGAAGTTGAAAAAAACACTAATTACGTTCCTGCTGAGGGTACTGTGATAGTCAGTCACTCCCAGCCTTGATTAGAGATTTGGGGAAGACTTCATAAAGGAAGCTTCAAGTTGGCACTTGAAAAATAGGTATGACTTAGGGAGATGGAGATAGAGAAAGGGGAAAAAGATGATACTAAGAAAAAGAAGAGCCTAAACAAGTGTTTAAAGTGTGGAAAAGGTCAAAGTGAGGAGGCTTCAGATTGCAAATGGTAGCTATGACTGGAGGGGTAGTCAGGGGTCAAGCTAAGGGAGCTCCTTTATTCTATGCTATGTGGCTATAATTTTATGTTTATGAGGTGATACCATGTAAGAATCATAAGCAAGAAAGATACCTGTTCACTTTTTTATATTTTACATAGTTCAATGTGGCAAGAATAAATGTAATAGAAAGGAGAAATAAAGTCAGAGATTCAGTTTAATGGCTTCTGTCAATGTTTCTTGTAAGAAATAGTGTGGAAATGAAAGAAAGAATGGTGAACAAAGGACAGGCTCAAATAACATTTGTAGATAAAATAATCACAACTACAAAATTGATTGACTTCATAGGATGAGACAAAACTGTCTGTTTGGAAAGAGAATGACTTATGATTAACTCCTTGGTTTTTAGTACACAAACAGTGATATCATTACTGAGAAAGGAATTACAGAAAGAAAAGCAGGTCTAAAAGGGGTTGGAAGGAGGCAGAGAAGTTAAAGGATCTGTTGAACATTCAAGATGAAATGTCAAAAAATTAGTATCATATATAAAACTAAAGCTCGAAAGAGGAGGCTGCTATAATTTTACTAGGTAAAGAGGGTTAAGACCAGAATTTTGAGGTGCAAATTTGTTACCATTGGTATTTACCATCAGTATTTACCTCAAAAAAGGAAGCAAAGGGAACTAGACATTGAGCTTAATAAAATGGGAAGTATGAGGCTGTTTGCTTCACCAGAAAGCCATAGCTTTTCACACTCCAAGGGACCACAGCACCATACTCTGCCAAGGAGATAAACACTTTTTTCCCCCACCTCCTGTACCAGGTTGCCAGGTAGAAGCAATGGAAGATAAGCACATATACAATAGAAATCAAAATGGCACAGGGTGAGGTGCTTGACCAAAGTGGCCTGTCAGTCTAGCCTGGGTAAAGGAGAGATTGGTTTGGGTGTAAACCCAAAGCCTCTGAAAGTTTTGGAATTTCTTTTGAAAAGGCATGCCCCAAACCCAAGCTAATATAATCCGAGGAAACAAAAAAGCTCTCACTTTTGCCCACTGAGTAACTCACTCACCTCCCTGTGCTCACGCAATCTCTCTCTAAAGTGATATGTCCTTAGTAGCCTCATGACCAGCAGCCACATGAACTCTGACACCAGAGCATCCTAAAACAAGATAAGCTATTTAGATAGGGACTCAGACCACTTAGCAGCCACCTGTGGGCTCTAAAACAGTAAACTTTAATATGAAACAGAAACTCTGGACAAAATCCTGAAAACAGGATTGGGCCTTTTCCATGACTGGACAGAGGGAAATGGAACATTGGAAATCCAGGGAAGAACTTCTATTTCTACATGAATAAACTATGCCACACCATAGCCTCCTGTGTATGGGTCCTTGGTACGCTTTCTTCATGATCCCATGGAAGAGACTAATTTCTGCCTACAACACATCAGCTATTAGGTGTTGGGCAGCAGAAGACAAAATAGAAAAGTTACAAAAAAGGAATGGTCAGTAATAGCAAGTGCCACAGAGGAATGAAGGGGACCATATGAAGGCTAGTGGTAACCTTTACTGTGGCATGTTCAGTAGCATTGAACAGGCAAAATCAAGTCAACCTTAACATGAGGAGGTGGGGTTAGGAGTGCCCACAAAAAGAAGATGTAATTGAGGTTCTTTAGCAAGTAACCTGGCTTGTGGGATTAAAAGAGAATGATGGTTAGTGTGGCCAGATCAATGAAGGACTTAATTTGTCCAGCAGAAATAAAGCATGTGCTTTTGCTTAGAGTCAGGTATATGCCTGCTACTTCTTTATTTTGACAGTAGAGTATGAGGTGAGGTCACCTCTTGGGAGTGAGAAGCAGTTAGGTTGCGTAGAGGATTTGAAGGAGGTAGGAAAATTGGGGGATTTACTTATTGAAAACTGAAAGAGAATCTAACAGTATAGAGTGGTTTTGAGAGCCCTGCTGAGGTTGAAGGAAAAATTAGAATTTAGCCTTTGTTTCTCTTTTCTATCTTTCCCAATTCTACCATATCAAAAGCTACCATATCAAAGACTACCATATCAGCCTTTCCAATTCTAACTTTTTCTCTTACCTACTTCCTAACTAAATTAATGAGAATGGTAATGATACTGTTACTAGCAAAAAAAAAAAGAAGGCATTGCACACTTTCCATATTACTACATACCAGGGAACAAGCCAGAATTTGGACATTGCAGCTACAATGTGTAAATATGTGCAATTTAATTGATAACACTTTATCTCTGCTTTATAATCTGAAAAACAGAAA
Organism: Tonatia bakeri; assembly: GCA_004024845.1. Lineage (NCBI taxonomy): Eukaryota > Metazoa > Chordata > Mammalia > Chiroptera > Phyllostomidae > Tonatia > Tonatia bakeri. Next base: position 43,279 of record PVIA01006746.1, read on the forward strand.
TAATATTACTTATCTAATAAAACTGTATGAATTAATGCAGATAATATATGAAAAGGCCTAGAACACTGCTTGGTCTATAGTAGAATATAAATTTAAATTCTTCCATAAGTAGGAAAAATAATGATTAATGAATTAAAATTAATTAAAGAGAAAGTAATCATAGCAGATGATAAAATAACAGGAAATAGAGCAAAGAAGTGGGAAAGAGACTTGCCAACATTTTTACTGCAAAAAAGAATGCATGAGAAACCAAGACATAGATGGAGATGGATGTTTCTGAAGAGATGCTCAAATACAAAAGTGTGGAGGAAGGCAAGGAAATTACTCAAGCACCATTAATCAAAGTCCTTTATGTCAATCCCTCTGGGGTTCAGGAGCAAAGAAACAGGCAGAAAAAGCATGTGCAGTCCTGTATATCATTCAAAAAAGCAGCTGCTACTCAAATCTGGAAAGTCAAACCTCTTTGAAAAAAATAAAACACTGGAGCCAAACAAGATCCCAGAAATAGCATACTTGTAGAAAACCACTCACTACTTCTGGGAAAATAGATTTAGGGTTGAATTGAGGATAACATTGCACAACAAGGACATGAAGGGGAAAAAAAACCCAGAATTTGATTGGGTTTATCTGAAGGTTCCTGTCTTTAATACATTCAGCAAATAATTATTGAATGTCTTGTGTGTGCCAAGCCTTGTGTCCTCTGTAGGAAAATTATTTCTCTTTTGGCATATTAAAACTCATCAAAAGAGTTGGCTAAATGGAAACCACACAATTTTAAGAACAGAGAAATTCAGGCTAATGCAAAATAATATTGAACTGGAAATCATGGAGAGGTATAAAAATAATTTTATCTCTTCCACCAATTAGTTGTACCACCTTAATTACTCCTCTATGTCTCTACACCTTGAACTAGGGCTTCCCCCCTGTGTCATAAATGCAGATCATTGTGAAGATACATAAACAGGCTTCTATTTGGCCAACATTATTAATAATCTATAAGATATTTTCTAATTTTTTTATGAGGAGAGTAAACTAGACCTTTAAGTGAGGGGAAAATCGGTCATTATACACCGTATCTTCTTGGGGATACTAATTATGAAGCTCATCTCTTCCCCACATCACCCAACACAGTCCTGTTAACGTAATAAATGCCCATTGATTACCTGATGATTGAAAGATTATGGTTGTCATTTAAGAGAAAGGAAGTGTTACAACACCAAAATGTGACCTACCTTACACATCATTTAGCATCATCTCCCCAAATAAGATTTCTTATCAGGTATTTAGAAAGAAAAACCACATTCTCAATCTTGATTGAGATTCTTTGTTCTAATCATAATTTTAAAAGAACATGGAAACAAGTGAGTAAAGTTTGTTGATGGTTCTGATTCACTATTCTAGATAGTAAGTGAAAAGAAGCAGCAGAGGAAGTCTAGATGATTTAGTCACATCAGGGACAGGAAATGCATTGACCCCTGAAGTTTGACTTGCTGGAACATCATGTCCCACTAGACATTTAAACAGTAAGGAGATGGTGAGACCATGGAGATGGTCCATAGAGACAGAATATGTTAGTAGTAGAATGAGTGAATAAGAACAGTAGAGAGGAAAAAAAGAAGAAAGATCAAGGGAAGGATTTGTCAGCACAAAACCAAATGAAAGAGAGAAGCTGGAAATTCTCTCATTAATTCATTGAGTAGATTCTCTTGGATAATAAAATCCTCTGGCTTCTCTGAAGGAATTGAAAGTCTTCGACAAATGTAGTTCTCTCTTTTACAATTCACAAAAAAAGACAGTTGAGGAATGTTGAAGGTGACAGTGCCCTCACTGTAGCTAGAGATAAAATGTGGATTATTACAAGACATACCTTGTTAAAAGCCTGCTTCTCCACCACATGAATTTCCTGCTAACCAAACATATCAACTCTCCCAATATCTTCATTTATTAAAGGTCAACTCATCCTCTGATGCCTGGATTTGGTCAATAGCTAATATGGAGCTCATCATCCAGAGACTTGGAAGAGAAGAGTGAGTTTGAAGTGTTTTTCCCCATCCCCTATTATCTCTCTGAGAGACTGTTTTGGGTTGGCAGTAGCCCTCAACCAGAGGTCACTGCTTCTATCCATGTGGACCTCTCTTCACAGCTCTTTGCTTCCAAGGACTAGGAATGGTAGCAGCCTGGTTGGTAGAAACTTTAAGACACTGTATCACCTCTTATTATTATCACTAGCCTGTGCTCAGTTTTTCAAATAGACCCTTTATTAAACCCTCTGTTTAGTTATCTATAGCTATCACAGCTAAAATATAGTAGCTTAAAATAAAAATCATGCATTAGCTCTCCTAGCTCCTTTTGGTCAACAATTTGGAAAGAGCTTGGCAAGGCTGTTCTTGCTTAGGGTCTCTCATGTGGTTGCAGTTATATGTTGTCTGGGGCTTCAGTCATCTGGGTCTAGATGATGCACTTCCATGGTGGCCTACCCACATGGTGGGAAAGTTTGTGCTGACTACTGAGAGCCTCAGTTCATCCCCTTATGGGAATCTCTATTGGGCTTTATGAGTATGGCACCTGGATTTTCCCATAGCAAGTGTTTGTGTGAGTGTGTGTGCGTGAGAGAGAGAGAGAGATAGCCAGCCACATTACCATTTATGGCCTCATATACTGATTTATGAAGCATTACTCCTGCATTCTGTATGCTTTTAATGAAAGTAGCTAAAAAGGTCCACTCAAGATCAAGGAGAGGGAAGAAGACAGACCCTACCTCTTAATGGAGACATGCCAACTTCACATTTTAAGGAGAGTATGTGGAATGGAATATGTATATACATACCAGTGTAGTCATCTTTGCTATATACAATCTGCCAACTTCCCCTTGAATTATCTTGATTTGACTCTGCCATCTCTTTTCTAATGGTCTTGTGACAGTTATAGTCAAGATGATTCTAAGGTTACTCCAGAACTGGAATTACAGAAATCTTCTGAAGAATCAAATAATTACCTAAACACCAGTAGACACAGGTAGTGTCTGAAAGAAATATGGGCCCTCATACTGAACATACTGAAAGAAGACCAGGACATAGACAAATTCTCTGGGTACAGCAAGTTTCTGGAGGGAAACTCAGTGAGGGGTATATTTACAGATTATAATGGTCATTCAGGCATGTGTCTAGTTTCAGACAGGTCTATGAGGTCAATGAAAGTGTGCTGAAAATCAGGAGTCAAGGGAATAGACTATTGAACTAAACAGACTTAAATTTTAATTCTTGTTCTATCCCTTTTTTTGGTAATATTCTGGGCAACTTGCTAAGCTTATCAAATCTCAATTTTCTCACCCTTTAAATAAGGATGTAGCTGGGACTTCTACTTGTGTTAGGCAGGATCTAACCAGAAAACAGACACCACTTTACGTATTTACAACAGGAAGAATTCAATGCAGAACTGTGGTCAACAGAAGATGGAGAACAAGAATCAGTAGAAGATATTGAGGAAACGAAGAAATTAGCAACCACTGGAAGTCACTTCCACTCACAGGCTGGAAGGACAAAAGAAAGAGTTTCCCCAGGGAAGCTGGAACTCTGTGGGTCCATCTGCGAGAAAAAGAGCTTCAGGAGATAAGCAGCCATTCTTACTATCTGTCAACTTTAAATTCACTCTCTCTTCTCCTTTACTTTTGCCCAAACAATAATATGCACAAAATCACAGATCTTAAATGACATATATTTTTAACCCACTATGTTCATAACTTTTTTATTTTTATTTTTAAGTTTATTTTATTGTATTTTTCTATTACCATTTATTGCCTTTACACCCTCTTCCATCTCCACTCACCTCCCTTGCCCCTGCAATCACCATGCTGTTGTCTGTGTCCATGAGTTCGTTCTCCTTTTTTTCTTTTCTGCTTGATCCCTCAGTCCCTCAATGCATCTCCTCCAGAGCTGTGAGCCTGCTCTCCATTTATGACTCTGTCTCTATTTTGCTTGTTAGTTCAGTTTGTTCATTAGATTCCATATATGAGTGATATCATGTGGTATTTGTCTGTCTCTAACTGGCTTATTTCACTTAACATATTGTTCTCCAAGTCCATCCATGCTGTTGCAAAGGGTTAAATTTTCTTTTTTCTTTTTCTTTTTTAATGGCCAAGTAGTTTTCATTCCTCTGGGTAAATGTCCCATAGCTGTTTAATCCACTCAACTACTGATGGACAGTTGGGCTGCTTCCACATTGTGGCGATTGTAAATAGCACTGCAATGAACACAGTGGTGCTTATATTGAATTAGTGTTTCAGGTTTCTTCAGATATAAGCTAATGATTTTTAAAATAAAAGTATTTCCAATGTGTATTTTTAAAAATTACATTATTTTTAATATGAAAATGTTTGTTCTTTGGGAATCATTGAAGCATTTAACAAACAGTATTGGGCCTTCATAGTGAGTATGTACTCACTAGTAGGTAGACATTAATATTATAATTATTATTAGAAATTATATAGACTGACAGTTGGGGAATCAGGCTGATTGTGGATCTGGAGTAGAAATCAAACATTGAAACTAGGCATTTGTTAAGATAAGGATTTGAGTATAAAATGCATTGAGAAAGAAACCCAAAATGAAAAATGAAACAAAGATTTAAGCTGGGACTTAAAAATCAACAGAGAAGCCCCCTTTCTAGAATTGGGTAATATGGTCGTATTAGTTCTACCTCTCCCAGGGTAATGAAACCCTAAGAACTACATTGATTCTGGTTCTTGAGAGAAACATAACGTGAAGGTGATGATCAGGAGACTATCCAAAGAGAAAGAAATCCAGCCAGAGAATCAAGTAGGTGATTATATGACATTAACCTACTGACTGTGGAAAATAATCATGAACAAAATTGACTCTGACTGTGTTGTAACCAAATCTTACCAACTCTGACAGGTGAAAGAAACCAGCATTAGAATGTGGGTCTTGAATGGCAGGGCTCAGTTCTGCAGATCCAGCATCTCACTGAGCTTCGTCTGACAGTATGTGCACAAATTCTGTGAGCAAGGTTACCCTTGGAATGTGTTAAAACTGGCAAGAAGCAGAATCTGACACCCAACCAAAAATCACTAGCAAGTCCATCTCACTTTCTGTTGACTAGATGTGATAGATCCAACAAAGTGGATGTTTTAAAACAAATCTTGGTTATTTTGTGTCACTTTTTATTAAAATGACAGTGTCCATTATTGTATTTCAAATAAGCATAAACATATTGATGAGACCCCATCATGTTAAATGCCATATAAAGTAGCATCCAACTACTTAAATGCCACAGAGAAGGTGATGCCTCAGAAAAGAATAAAAGTACACGAAGGCATAGAAACCTGAATGCCATTCTGAAACAAGAAAGGCTTCAAGATTGTATTTGCCAAAAAGGAAAAAAGGTCAACATTATGTAAAATAAAAGTGGCCTTTCCATGGAGATTCCTGAACCTAATTTATCTTGCTTTACCAACAGGGAATGCACTACAATGTCCAGGATGGGGGAAAATGACAATTTAATGATTGTGAAACATCTTTCACTTTCCAGGATAATTGAACAATCTCAACATCAAAGGCAGAGCTGGTGGCCTTTGGGAAATGGAATGTCATTTGCTTTCCTTTTCACATTTTACTACGTCAGTGAACTTTAGCATCTTCTCTGACTTTATTTATCCATTTTCATTTAGCACTGATACAAAACAGACCTGACTTTAAGTGTACTACACTAAGTAATAATGTATGTTGGAAACTTTAAATAGATGAGACAGAATCACTTTCATATCTGTTACATTTTAATGACTTCAAATATATCCAGCTGAACAAAGTTCAGACCTTCACTCTTACAGGTGAGGGTAGCTTGTCATAATACACATTCTACTCCACCAGCCACCTCATCAACAAAAACATACAAACTGCCATCTCTAAGACACACCATTCTCCCAACTCACCAATTCTTCCTTCTGTAAATGCTATCAGCTTCATCAAATTTTAGAGCTGCCTTTTATCAGCAGTTCCTTATATTTTTCCCCAAACATCATTTGCTAATTTTAGGCAGGGGTGGAACTCCTAATACTGAACTCATAGAGGTAATTAATTTAAAACAACTATGAATTGCCAATACCTTTGCTGTTCTAATATTGAACTGAAAAACTTTTTAAAATAATTCTCATAAAAAGGAAATTTAGGAGCAGTTAAGTATTTCCCTAGATTAAAAGCTTGACTATAGCTTGCTCCCAATTATACTGACAAGAAAATTGCATACAGTAAACCAGTATTGATTAAATAATGATAATTAACAAATAAAATTTGAGGGAGGAATATTATTGATTTTTGTCTGTTTTACCATATTAACCTCAAATCCATACAGGTTTTACAATGAAGTTTTGCCTAGAATGAAACTAAAGTGCAATGAATATTGTAGAACTCATGAGGAAAACATGGTAATTACCCATTTTACAAATGTTCAAGCCCACTTCATCTCCTTTTGTTAGGTATCAAAATCAACAACTAATAAAAATATAAAGGTAGGGAAGATGAATATTTCCCCAGATTCCAAGAAAACGACAGCAGGTTTCCTCTCCCTTCCTTTGTCCCTGGGTGTTGTGAAGTTGGTGTTCATTTTTAAAGGAGAGAAGAGAATTGCTTATTTTTCTCTAATTTCTTTTTTAAGTTAAAAGCCATTTGATGTTGAGGCCATTTAAAGTATCATGATTTGGCACTTTCTTTTGGGCTTTGGTTTAGGAAGCTCTTTTGACTCATTTCCTAAAGGCAGCAAGAAAGAGGAAATGGGGATCTGGCTGCTTAACTGGTGCTCTAGGATTTTGGAGAGGAAAAAATAATGAACATTAAGATTTTCCTCTACTCTGTCCAAGACAGCTTACCAGATTAGAAAAATAGATAGAAATTTAAATAGTGTATCAATCAGCTTTTGTTGTGACAATGCTACTTAACAACTCAAAAACCTCAGTGGCTTACAACAGCAAACATGTAATTCATGGTCATAGATATTCAGGTCAGCTGTGATCAGAGGGAGTTAGCTGGGCTTCTCAGGGTCAGACTTTGGGTCAGGTTCCTGTTTGCCTCACAAGTCCTCCTTCCAGAACCCAGGAAGAGGAGCAATGACTACCTGAAGCAAAATCTTTCCATGGCGAAGAAGAGCTCAAGAAGGTTGATGGAAGTTTGAAAAGACTATTAAAGCACCAGTCTGGAATGATGCACTCTCACTTCTGCTTATGTCCCATTACCTAATGCAATCTATGTGGCCAAAATCAACTCAATAGGGAAAGAACACTCTGCCTATAGGACATCCATAAGAAGGAAGAATTACGAACAAATAATGCAGTCTACTGTACCTGGGGTTTGGGCTCTCTTTCTCTTCATTAGGGCATTTTACACCTCATAATCATAGATAGGCTCCAGAGGGTTATAGGAACTTGTAAGAATTTTTCATGTAATTTGTGTACTAATATATTTTTCTTATTTGCCCAAATATCTTTTACCCCTATGTCTCAAAAGAGATCAGAAATTTTAGCTTTAGACTTTTAGCTTTAAGGTTGAATGCCTGTGGTAGACTGAAAAATCCATCTTCTCAAACCCCTGCCAAAATATCAGGTTCTAATCTTTGGAACCTGTATGTATTATCTTATTTGAAAAGGAGGTCTTTGCAGGTTAATTAAATTAAGGATTTGGGGATGAGGAGATTATCCATATGGGCCCTAATGCAATCACATGTGCTCTCATAAGTAAGAGAGGCAGAGGAAGCATTAATACACTCACAGAGGAGGCAGCAATGAGAAGAGAGAGATAGATTGGAGTGATAGCTTATGAGCCAAGGGATGCCAGCAGGCTACAGAATCTGAAAGAGGCAAGGGACAGATTCTCCTCTAGCACCTTCAAAGGTCATATGGCCCTGTTGACACCTTGATCTGGGCCCAGGGAAGCTGATTTAGGACTTCTGGAACCTAGAACTATGAGAGAATACATCTCTGTTGTTTTAAGCCACCAAGGTTGTGATAATTTGTTACAGCAGCCATAGGAAACTAATACAATGTCTTTCTTCAATTTTTGCCTTCCTTAAGATATTTTAATGTTGAAAGATGAAGTGTTTGGTGAATCAAATTTCCAAAAAAGGAGGAAAACAGAAATATAACCCTGAAGTTTCCAGCTTGATCACAAGCCAAAAGTTAATGAGCAGTAAAAATAAACTTGTGATCTCTGTCCATTTCATACTGGGAAATTTTCTACATCTTCATATTATATTTTAAAGTGATTGGTCCCCTTCTTGTAATTACCAGTAAGAAAACCCAAGGAAAATTTGTAGAAATTGATCACCCCACAATAAGATGCCACTTAATCCTACTAGAATGGCTAAAATTAAAAAGACCAATAATAAAAATTATTGACAAGATGTAGAACAACCCAAGCCCTCCTAGATTGTCTGTGCAACCATTCTGGGAAACAATTTGGCAATTGCTTGCAAAGTTAAACTTGACCAAGCAATTCAAAACATATGTCTACAAAAATACTTGTACATAAATTGATCATAGTAGCTTAATTTATAATACCCCCGAACTGGAAACAACCCAAATATCTATTAACAGGGGATTGAATTGGAGATAGTCACATAATAGAATATGACACAGTGACACAAAAGATCAAACTACTGATGTATACAACAGAACAGGTAAATTGGCTTCTTTTCCTGAAAAATTCTCAAAGCCTCTCATGGTTTCTTCTTTCAAAGACACTATTAGGCCAGGGTGCGCATTTGGATGTTTATATTATGTTCAGTGAAAACAGAAAAATGTAAAAAAGTGCACATAATGAATGATTCTATTTCATGTTAAGTTATAGGATAGAAAAGTTCATCTATGGTGGTAGATCAGATCACTTACTGCCTAAGATGGGGATGGGAAGTGCCTACGAAGAGACAAAAGGAAACTTTCTGTACTGATCAAAATATTATATGTCTTAATTGGTAAGACAGTCTCATACATTAACCTAATTTATCAAACTCTACACTTACTACCTGACATTTTATTGTATGTAAATTATATTTCAATAAAGTGATTAAAAATAAGTACCTTTCTGACAAAATAACACTAATATTAATCAAACACGTTTGAAAGCTGAGCTTTCAGATTCTATCAGCTGGATTTGCTTCAAAGATCCTAATGAAATACTCAATCAGACTATCAGGAAAAAAATAAACAAATGAAACAGGCATCTGCGGGTTCCAGAGCATTCTGGTCTTAGCTAACTCTTGAATTGGCCTATGGAAAGACAACTGGGCATGGTGGGTGAAGTGAGGAAGATGGAGCAGAGCGACAAGACACATAAAGCTCCTCCAGCTTCACCTCACCACCAAGCCTCAGCCAGTCATTATCCCACTCTCCCTGGCATGGAATGCCTTTGAAGACAGCAGAGGGGAGGGAAGCTTTCAACTTCCAAAGAGAAAAACAATTTTAATATAGAGCCAGTGCTTGCTCACCAATATATAATTGCATTGACTTCTTTTCCTGAAGGATTTACAAGATCTCTTGTGGTTTCCTCTTTTAAAGAAAATGTTCATCTGAGGCATAAGTTTGGATGCTTACATTTGTTATTACATATAGTTTCACTATTTAAGATACAATTAACCACCTTTATCTTCATTCTGAAATACTTGAGAAATTGCTCTATAATCAATTAGAGGTGTTTATGTTAAATCATTATCCATTTTAAAAGCTCATTTGATTCCAAAAGTTTCAATTCATTTGATTATACATTGGGTACTTTCCTAACATCTATTTTCCAGTGGGATCCACTATTCTTTTCATCTGATGCTCTTGGGGGAGGGCAAAATTTTTACTCTATTCCTGCTTAAAGAAGAAAAGAAGTTCTGAAAGTTGCCAGCCAATAATATAACCTACTCAAGAAATAGACCACACTTTTAAAAAATTCTCATACATATTTAAGGTACAGATAGACTATTGTACCTCAGTGAGAAGCCTGATAGACACATGGGGCTGATCATCTAAGAATTAAAATGTCAGGTGTCAAAGTTTTCCATAAACTTGAAATAGAAATTACCACATGGTGATTTGTTGCTCCATGATTTCTCCTCCCCAATCACACTAAGTGACACATCAATTTTATGCTTCAGAAAGTGAGCCCTCAAATTCTTTATTTATCCTACAGCAGCCATGTGGAATAGCTATCATGACTTGATGACATAGCGGCGGTAAGGCATCCTTCTTCTGAAGTCTCTTTTTTCCAGTTGTCATGTAAGACTTTTGTGTTGTCATATATACTCAAGAAAAGATCATAATTTAGGATGCTATCAGAGAAACTGAAAGAAACAGAAAACCAAAATATTTTTTGAAGCAACCATGAGAAAAGCACCAAAAAGATAGAAACTTTATTCAGAAAATCAAGAGGGAGAGTCTGGTCTAGCAGGTATTTTGGTTACAAGCCTAAGAGTAGACATTTAATTACATTTTTCATATACACAATGGGATAGAAAGTCAATATAATTCATAGTAGCTCTCCTATCACCCTTCTCCTGGAGAAAAGAGAGCCTAGGCTTAAGGAAATTGCAGCTAATATTTTACATTTGTTTGTATTCTATCTCTCATCTTACAGCACAAATTACCACCACTGAAAACCAAAAGCAAATGGCAAAAGAGAGAGAGAGAAAAAGAGAACAATACTTCTCCCAAAGTTTACAATGTCTTAATATTTAAGACTGGCAAAGAACATCTTTTATGAGAGAAGCTGATCCAAAATTTTAGCTTATTTCAGGCTTACTTGTTAAAACACAGACTGCTGAGCCTAACCCCAGAATTTCTGATTTAGTAGGTTTGCCTCTCTAAGAAGTTCCCAAGTAATGCTGATGCAGCAGGTGCAGGGACTACACTTTCAAAACCATTGTGGTCAAGGTTAGTGACACCTATTTTCCTAACACTAACTCTCCAATCTTTACTTTTATTCTTTTTCCATCAGAGATGGCCATAGGCCCTTCTTTGTAACAATAATGAGTCAATAACAACCCAAAGTTTAAGACAGAGGATTAATTACTGAATATAGAGATGCAGCCTGCCATTGTTGGATCCTTCCAGTTCCATAGGAAATAACCTTGATCTCTGGAAACAAGCTGCAGATCTGTGAAAAGGAAACCTTCCAACCTCCAACAATAATGTAAGGGATATAAAGCATACCCCAGATAATGAAAAAAATACAGTGGAATTTTGAGCATCTTTGAGAAAATTGTTCAAGAAGATGGAGATTATCAGGGAAACTTGCAGATAAAATTCTGAGTGGCTCTGTGCCAGAAAAAATAATCCATGACAATTAAAAACAAGTTAAATCAAACTGACTGGGCTTAATTGACTCCACTCTGAAAGTTTTTTTTTTTTTTTCAATAAGCATAGTGCTTTCAGCAGGTGAGAGTGAAACTGTCCATTCTCTTGAAACTAAGTTAGACCCCCACCTCTCCAATCCTTCAAGCAAGAGAATGTAAGCCTTTCTCCAATTGACACTAAAGCAGAAGGATGTTGCAAAGTGAGGAGGCCAATTCCAATTCACATACAAGGAAATATCTACTTGTAGTCAACCAGTATCAAATGTTCTTTTATAATTGTAAGGGCTGGTTTCAATGAAGATGCTGCAGAACTAGCAACATAAATGTGATTACAAAACCAGGTGTTGACATTCTCCTAACACACATGCATACAATTCTTGAGCAATGTTGGAGAAAAGCCAACTAGGGACAATTGGGAAAATGGTTTCCAAGAAAATCTAAGGAGACATGAAACACTTAGGCAGATAATCAGTACCTATCACCTAAAGACTTCAATTGCTCCTCCTCACATTTCATGTCTCTTCAATGCATTCAATACCCTCATCATTTTGACCTAATGACACCTGTGCAAAGGAGGGAGGAGAGGCAGAGAGAATAAAAAATGGGCAGGAGGAAGACAATATTATATTACCACTAGGATTAGCATGAGACCACATCTCCCTCAAGGCTTCCATTCACACCCACCCTCATTGGATTCTGAACACATGCAGAAACAGGCAAACAGTAAGGGCCATAAATAAGCTAATACAACTTTTTAGAGGAAATGCAGGGGATTGAGAGAAAGCTACACATACTCAAATCCAGAGAAGCAAATAAAAAGAAGTGTTCTGCCAATGCCTGCTTCCTCTGCTGGCTGGCAGAGATTAACCTCAGGCCTGAACTTGCCTGGACAAGGGTGGCTCTTGGTGGCTCATCCTGTGTCCAGAGGTTTTGCCTATTAGTCACAAAGTTGGTCTCTGTGTGTGTCTGAGAAAGAACCATGATTCATTTTGACAACTGTCGGTACATTACCTCAAATGGGAACAAGGAGAGATGAGCAACCTGGTGCCGGAAAAGAACACAAAAGAGCGGATGCCACTCTTCCCGTAACACTTTCAAGGTTTGGGCTAGAAAAGTTTATGTGGCAAGAGCACTGGGCCAGAGGCAGCCCAGCAGAAAATGGCTATGTCAGCACACTTTCAAAGTCCTACCCTTCAATTGTAAGAACTGACAGTGTTAACTCAGACGACCTGATGTGTATTCCCACGAATAAAAATAAGTTCCTCAATATTTTTCTGTCTTCCCTAAACAACACTTATTCCAGGTTTTGAAAAAATTAATTTTTAGTTCCATAATTTAGTCAATTCTACATACCCAAGTCTAGTATTATACTTGGAAAAAATGTATACCTATGACCCACAAATTTATATTTAGGCATATTCCTAAGAAAAAATGAGCATATATGTTCACTAGAAGATAATGATGAAATCAAATGTTCACAGCAGTATTATTCCTAATAGTCCCAAAGTGGAAATTGCCCAAATGCACATCAGTGGAGTTAAAGAGTTGTGTATGTTCACACAGCAATGCGGATGATACAATAAATCACACAAACACAATGTTGAGCAGAAAAAGCCAGACCCTAAAGAGTAATACTGTATGATCCATTTTATATAAAAACAAAAATAAGCAAAATCAAACTCTGCTCTTAAGAGTCAGGAGGTCAGTTATACTTGCTCAGGGAGGGAGCAGGAGAAAGAGCCCCTGAAGCTGCAAAAGGACTATCCTTGATCTGAACATTGATTACACGTGTGTTCAGTTTATAAAATGCACCAAGCTGCCTGCTTAGGCTATGTTCACTTTTATGCATGTGAGATATATTTCAATATAAAGTTAATTAATACACATAAAAAAAACACTGAAAATACCTACTAAGTTGTCACTATAAAGATTTTTAAGCTTTATAGTGTGAATGTAGTGAACAGTAAACATAAGAAATACTGTAAGAATTTGTCAAATAAATCATTCTGTCCCAGTTGTCATGTCAGTATAATGGAATAAAATGGCATGTAGCATAAAGGGTTAGTCCCCTTCATTATTGTCCTAATAAGAATCTTATACAAGTTAAGGAACATCTGATTGCAGAAATTTCAGGGTGTGACACATCAGTTTATTATCCGTGAAACAAGGAAGGACCATGTGCTATAAGATGCCTTTCTCTCAAGATTTCCCAGAGAAAAGAAGATACATTTCTCATCACCTCTCTTTCTTTCATCCTTAGATCCCAGTCCAGAGATAAAATGTAATCAGAGGAGACAACCAATCAATAGAAAACTCATTTTGTCTGGGTAAATACCATTCAGTCAACTGAAACCCATAAATCATTTATTAAACCTTAGCCAAAGTTAATAAAAAGTACAGTATTTTCCTGAAAAGAAAAATATTCTTCTCTTGTAAGGGTAGCATCCTCTGGATAACAAGAAAACTCCTTAACTAAGCCTTTGAGTTAGAATATGTTTCTGAGGAGATAGCTTAAAGGAATTGCTAAAAAGCCTATAACTTCTGATAAGTAGTTCCAGAACCAGTGAATCTTATGCATTAATCCATGTTCACATGAGTAGAAACTTCAAAAATAGAGACATATCCTTTTAAGCATCAAAATTTTTACTTTAAATGTGTTAAATGAAAGTATCTCTAATTATTTTACAATCAACATTCAATTGTAAACACTACCTGGACATGCACACTAAATTTTTAAGGTTTATAGCCTATATATTAAAGCCAAATTGTGTGTGTGGGGGTGGGGTGGGGGAATGGGAGGCACCTCAAAGTTTTTTAGTCTAATATTTTAGGTCTTTTGGCAAAACAAATACAAATCATAGATATTGTTCCCATGTCAGTGAGTACTAACATGGTACTCACAAGTACTTTCAACTCCAACTTTCTTGTTTTCTAGCTGAAATAGGAACAAGTTGATAGCTGAATGACTTACCCAAGGTCATTCAGGAATGAGTGGAGGGTAAGAATTAAAGCTGAGTCTCTCACCCTCCAAATTGATGTCAATTCCACTGCATAACATTGTCTTGTGCATGAGACTCTGAACTATTCCCATGACCAGTGGTCCATGGCAGGTGGTTCCCTTAGACCCTACTTAAGGGAAAGTAGAAAATATGCTGGCTGAACTGGACGGGGAGAACAACTACACCCCCAGTCAGCAACCCAAAGTAATTCTAAAAAATAGCACAGACTTCTTCATTTATTGAAAATGGGTATTTCAGGAATTTAGCAAAAAACAAATCTTCAAAAACTAAAACAGTTTAATACTTTTCAAATTTTCATTTCACATCTTTGAGATTCTGAGATTGTATGTACATACAAATATCTTCAAAGATATAAAACATACACAAATATCCATAATATGTCATAACCCAAATATATAATCATGTATCAGGACCCCTCAGTTAACTATATTTGTGAGCATGTTTCTCATGGTTTTTCGTCTCCTTCTGACACACATCCAACACATGACCCAGTTTCCTTGCTCATGGAGAAAGGCCCATTAGCAAATGGCAATCGGACCTAGGGGCCTGACAAAAGATCCCATACTCTGGAAGATGTGTTGGAGACATTTCATGACACGATCAAATAGTTTACCCCTATCTTTCTCTTCCAGAGTTTATTAAGACTGATAACAAAGCAAATGCAGTGTGACACACACACACACACACACAGATGCACATGAACTTGCATGAAGACCAAGTTGTAGAGTGAGGGAACTTGCTTATGCGTGTGTCTTATTTTATACACTTTAATTAAGTTATTTGTGGCTTTGGGATAGGGAGGCAGGATTATATGATTATTTTTTAAAAGAACAAAAATCCATGTTGGAGCCTCTTCCTCCCAAATTATTGCTACTAAAAAATAGCATGTCATACAATTACAGACTCAGCATATTCCTTTAATGTTCTCATTTTTACCAAGACAGACAAATCATTGCCACTTAGAAACCTTCCCATCTTAGGCTTGAACCAAGTTAATTTGATAATTATATTACAGTAAAAGAACAGAACCTGACAGCTGCAATAGAGAAAGTATAATTATCATTTATAACTTTTATTTTTAGTTAGCATTGTTCTCACAAGAGTTATTGTTCAGAAGGAATCTCCCGACTCATTTCATGAAATGTATTATGGAAAATTAGTTTAAAGTTTCCTAAAGCTTATTTTATCAGCTATTGCTGTACAACAAATCACAACAAACCATAATGGTTTTAAATAATAACCATTTATTTAGGTTACAATTCCATCTATTTAGCTTATGTTCTCAATCATTGCAAGTCAACAATTTAGGCTGAGTTCAGCTGGGTGGTTCTTATCTTGGCTGAGTTTCACCATGTGTCTGGGATCCCTGTGGGTAATCTATGTAGTTCTGAACCTGGGAGTTGACTGGCTATTGGCTGAGGCAATGGGATAATTGAACCATGGGTCTCTCTCATTCTGTAGTGGGCTAGTTGAGCAAGAAAGATTACTATCATGTAAGACTCATTGACAGTGGGACTTAGAAGTGCCATATCATCAATTTCTCTGCTCTATTGGTCAAAGCAAATCACAAGCCTAGCCCAGAGTCAAGGGCTAGGGAAATAAATTTCACCTCTTGAAGGGAAGAGCTACAAAGTCTTACTGGCCATTGTGTGGACACAAGGGAGTTATTAATTAAAACCAGCAATTTAATCAATCTTTCATATTCTAATCTAATAAACTATCTTCCACTGATTTTATTCAGTTGCTAATTCTATTTCAATTAGTCTTGAAAATGAGATATTGAGCAGAACTTCAGTTCATGTAGTTTCTAATTATTGGGTTGGCCAAAAAGTTCATTTAGTGTTTTTTGTACAATGGCTCTAGTAGCATTTAGTTGTCTTTAAGTTCATTCCAAACAATTTTGTTAGATTGTATTATGACAGCTGTCATATCAGTGTGCATTTAAAAAAACTTATCAAAGTTGGTGAATTTTTGTGCAGTTATTTTAATATTGAAGATGGAGACAAATATGTAACATTTTAGCACATTATGCTTTATTATTTCAAGAAAGGTAAAAATGAAACTGAAATGCAAAAACAATTGTGCATTGTATGGAGAAGGTGCTGTGACTGATCAAATGTGTCAAAAGTGGTTTGCAAAGTGTCTTGCTATTATTGACATTTTGGCTAAATCATTCTTTGCTGTGGGGATGTCTTACACATTGGAAGATGTTTAGCAGCATCCCTGGCCTCTACCCTCTAGAAGCCAATAGTGGCAGATAGCCAACTTAATCAAAATATTTAAAACAATAAAGTCATTGGTGAAAATGACAAATGTGTCTTTTATTTTATGGAAAAAAAACTAAATGTACTTTTCAGCCAACCCAATATTTTCCACCTAAGTCGGTGCATAACCTTAGTCATGTTACAATTTTATATTAAAATAAAAACTGGGGCGATCCAAGATGATTGCAGAGTAGCTGACAGCTCCATTCATCTGCTCACAGAGACAGGACGGATTTGAAGTCAGAACACAGAATGCAGAGTGAGTGAAAGCATTTGTGAGTGAGAGCATATACCCATGAGACCATGGGGAGTGTGCAGGATTATGCAGGAAATGGCCAGCCTTCTAGGTGCCTGGGAGCCAAAGGCCTCGGCTTTCTAGGTAGACTGCCACCACTGTGCACCCAGCATTGCTGGCTGCACAGAGTTGGGATAGCTGTAGATCTATCCCAACAGGGGCAGCTAGAGAAGGCACCAAAGTGTGAGGGCCACACAGGACTCTTTTAAATGGGGAGCTGTGCCAAGTCCTGAGGCTCAGCAGGGACCCTGGCTCACACACCTGTGTGTGTGAGTGGGGCCCAGTAGCTTTACTAAGCAAAAACTCAGAGGCAGAGAATACACTGAAGGAATGAGAGGATCCAACCAGTGTAGCTCATGAATAGAGAGCAGCTCAGAGTGGAGAATTCAGGGTGAACCTCCTGTGCAAGAGCTGCAGGTCCTGGTCTAGAAAAGAGGAGTTGAGTGTCTGAGATTTTCTGCAGCCAGCCAGAGCCTTTTACAGACAGGAGAACCCAATCCCCACCTTCAGGAATACAAACTCAGTAGATTGGTGAGGCCAGGCTCGCGAATTTCCTGCTGTGTACATTTCCTCAGGAGAAAGAAGAAAAAGTACTGATAGGGCCCTTCGCCAGACACTACTTGTCAGCCATTACCTGCTACACAGCTCCTCAGGCCCCGATTTACTAACCCTAGAGATAGGCACAACAGGGTACTATCTTCTCTCCTGCATAACTGTTTAACATTCATTTCATATCCTGCAAGTTTGGGCATAATATGGCACCAGGTTTTATAATATAGTTTATTTCAAATCTTATATATTGCTCTTCCTTTCTTTTACTCCATACTACCTCCTTCTTCTTTTTCATATTTTTGTTTTAAATACTATTTTCTCTCTTGCTACAATTTGTTTCCATTCCACATTCTTACTATTTCTTCCCTCTCTAGACTCTCAAAACCACTTGTAACTGTTATTAGTCATCTCCCATTCTTAAAATACCATTATTCTCCCTCTATCTTTATCAGTTTTTGTTCATAAGTTGTATATAATGTGGTTGTTGTTACAGTTCTTCACTCATTTCTAGATAGTAATTATCTTTGTATTTCAAATCTCAAAGTTCATTGTTCCCATCTCCTACTTCATTTTGCCTTCATCTTGCCATTTCCTTTATTCATTTTAAATGTTAACTTTTCCCTGTCTCATCCAAGTTTTCATCCCTGGCTCTCTTTGTATTCCTACTCCCTTTATCCTTTTAAAATAAGTTCTCTTTCTCTAGACATCTCTTAAGCTTGTCTGTCTTTTCTTTTGCTCTCTTATTCCTACCTATATAAATCTTGGCTCATTGGTTGTTGATATTTCTCTGGTGGAGCTTTTTCTGCATATTATATATATGGTATATTATATATGTGTGTGTGTGTACATATGCACAAACAAATATCTTTTTTGTTGTGGTAGTCTGCTTTTTCTCTCACTAGATATATAAATATATCTATTTTCTTTAAAGTACAGTTTTAACCTAATACAATATGCTTCCCATCTCTTACTTCATTCCATCTTCCTCCTCCATTTCTTAGTTATGAAGTAAATTTGATTTTCTTTCCCACTTTGCCTTGTCTCTATTCCCTACTCTTGTAATTGCCCTTTTCTCCACCCTCACAAAATATCTTTTCTTTCAGTTAGCCTTCTCATATTCATTTTTTCCTTTCTTATAATAGTCTTAATCTTTTTACACCTTTATTAATATTGGCTCAATATTTGCTGTTGATAGTAAAATTGTAGGTGGGAGTTATTTTTGTGGGTGTGGGTCTGTTTTCTGGGCTGTTTGGTTTTTATTCTTGCAGCACCTGTACAACAGTATACGAGACATGGAGGACAGAGTGACTCTCAGTCAGCCCGAGGTAAGAACTCACCAAAGAATGACCCAACAATAACCAAAACCCAATTATAACCAGAGAACCCACATAAAAGGCAGAAAAGGAAGCCCAAGAGCATCAAGCTCAGAAGTTCAAGGAGACTACACCACTGGGTCACACAGGTCTCCTACCACAGAAGATCACACCACAGAGACAGGGAGTCAAAGCAGATCAACCTAACACACAGAAACAAACAAGAAAAGTCACCTAAAATGGGGAGACAAATAAAAAAAATCCAATCAAAAAGAAAGGAGGAATCCCCAGGAAGGCTACTAAACAAAATTGAGATCACCAAACTATCAGACATAGAGTTCAAAATAATGGCTCTAAGGATGCCCAAGGAGCTCAGTGAGAACTTCAAAAAAGTCCAGGGAAGCTTCAAGGAACTTACTGTGAACTATACCAGCATAAAAAAGTACATGGAAAAACTATCAACAAGAGCCAGAAGGAAATGAAAAACACAATATCTGAAATGAAGAACACAATAGAAGGAATTAAAAGCAGGTTAGACAAAGCAGAGAATCAAATCAGAGAGCTAGAGGTCAAGGTAGAAAAAAATTCTCAGAGCAACAAAATGAAAAAAGGACTCAGAAATAACAAAGAGTGGTTGAGGGAGCTACAGAACAACATGAAACATAATAATATCCATATAATAGGCATACCAGAAGGAGAAGAAGAGAAGCAAGGGATAGAAAACCTGTTTGAAAAAGTAATGATGGAAAACTTCCCTAACTTGATGAGACAAAAAGTCACACAAATCCAAGCAGCACAGAGAATCCCAATCAAGATCAACCCAAAGAGGCCCATTCCAAGACATATCATAATTAAAATGGCAAAATGCAAAGACAAAGAGATTAAAAGCTACCAAATCTTAAAGGCACCAAGGGAGAAATAGAAATTAACATACAAAAGAGCTCCAATAAGGCTAGCAGCTGATTTCTCAACAGGAACACTACAAGCCAGAAGGGACTGGCAAGAAATATTACAAGTAATGAAAAACGAAGGCCTGCAACCAAGACTACTCTATCCAGCAAGGTTCTCAATTAAAATGGAAGGTTAAATAAGAAGTTACCCAGACAAAAGAAGGCTAAAACAATACACCTCCATCAAACCAGCATTGCAAGGCATGCTAAAGGGACTGCTTTAAGAGGATGAAGAAAAAGAGTGAGAGAGAGAGGAATACAGGTACAAAGGGGAAAATGGCAATGAATAGTACTTATAAATAATAACCTTAAATGGAAATAGATTAAATGATCCAATAAAAAGACATAGGGTAGCCAAATGGATAAGAAAACATGACCTGCATATGTACTGTCTATAAGAGACCCACAGCAAAATAAAAGACCTACACAAACTAAAAATGAAGTGGTAGAAGAAAATATTCCAAGCAGATGGACAGGAAAATAAAGCTGGGGTAGCAATATTCATATCAGACAAAATAGATTTCAAAACAAAGACCATAAAAAGAGACAGAGAAGGACACTTCATATTACTTGAGGGTAGGACCCCTCAAGAAGATATAAACATTGTAAACATATATGCACCCAACATAGAAGCACCCAGATGTATAAGGAAAATCTTAGAGGATTTTCAGAAAGATAGAGATAGCAACACACTTATAGTAGGGGATGTTAACATCCCACTGTCAACAATGGATAGATCTTCCAAACAAAGAATCAAGAAGAATGTTGTGACACTGGACAACACTCTAGATCAAATTGACTTAACTGATATATACAGAACGTTTCACCCCAAAGAAGCTAAATACACATTCTTTTTGAATGCACATGAAACATTTTAAAAGATAGACCACATGATAGGACACAAAATAAGCCTCAACAAATTAAAAAAAAATTGAAATGATATCAAGCATTTTTCTTGGATCACAATGGCTTAAAATTAGAAACCAACCTAAAAGAAAAAAAAGTCAAAAGCAGTCATATTCATGGAGATTGAAAAGCATGCTATTAAACAATGAATGGGTAAACAATAAGATCAAAGAAGAAATCAAAAAGTTTCTGGAAATAAGTGAAAATGAACACACAACAGACCAAAACCTGTGGGAAACAGCAAAGGCAGTGCTGAGGGAGAAGTTCATATTAATAAAGGCCTACTTAAAAGGAATAGAAAACTTTCAAATAAACAACCTAACCCTACATCTACAAGAACTGGAGGAACAACAACAATCAAAGCCCAGAGTGAGTGGAAAGAAGGAAATAATCAAGATCAGAGTATAATTAAATGACATAGAGACTAAAAAAATTCAAAGGATCAATAAACATAGGAGCCAGTTCTTGAAAAAGATAAACAAAATCAACAAGGCTTTAACCAGACTCATCAAGAAAAGAACAGAGAGACGACCCAAATAAATAAAATCAGAAATTAAAGAGGAGAAATTACAATCAATACCACAGAAATACAATGAACTGTGAGAAATTACTACAAACAACTATATGCCAAGATATTTGAAAACCTGGGTGAAATGGACAAATTTCTAGGAACATAATCCTCCAAAACTGAATCAAGAAGCAGCAGAAAGCCTAAATAGACTGACAACAGCTAGTGAAATTGAAGAAATAATAAAAAGCAAAAAAGCTCCCAGCACAAAAAGCCTTGGACCAGATGGCTTCACAAGAGAATTTTACCAAACTTTTAAGGAAGAGCTAACCACTATCTTGCTCAAAGTATTCCAAACAAATCCAGGAAGAAGGAAGACTCTCAAATTCTGTTTATAAAGCCAGCATAATCCTAATCCCAAAACCTGATAAAGATACAACAAAGAAAGAAAAGTATGGGCCAATATCACTGATGAACATATATACTAAAATCCTCAACAAAATATTGGCAAACCAAATCCAGGAATACATTAAAAAGATAAATACACCATGGTCAAGTGGAATTCACCCCAGGGATGCAAGGATGGTACAAATCAATAAATGTAATATGCCACATAAATAAAATGAAAGACAAAAATCATATGATCATATCAAAAGATAGGGAAAAAGCATTTGATAAGGTACAGCACCCTATTATGATAAAAACACTCAGCAAAGTGGGAGTAGAAGGAGCATACCACAACATAATAAAAGCCATATATGAGAAACCTACAGCCAACATCATACTCCATGGTCAAAAACTAAAAGCTTCCCCTTAAAATCAGGGAAAAGGCAAGGGTGTCTGCTTTCACCACTTCTATTCCACATAATATTGGAAGTGCTAGCCACAGCAATCAGACAAGAAAAAGAAATAAAAGGCATACAAATTGGAAAGGAGGAAGTTAAACTGTCATTGTTTGCAGATGACATAATAGTGTACACAGAAAACTCTATAGACTCCACCAAAAAACTACTCAACCTAATAAGTGAATTTGGCAAAACAACAGGATACAAAGTCAATATTCAGAAATCAAAGGTATTTTTTACACCAACAATGAAATATCCAAAATAGAAATTAGGAAAAAATCAATTTATTCTAGCAACAAGAAAAATAATGTTCCTAGGGATAAACTTAACCAAGAAAGTAAAAGACCTGTACTCAGAAAACTAAAGAAAGAAATTTAAAAAAACCACAAATGGATGCATATATCATGCTCATGGATTGGAAGAATTAATATCATCAACATGTCTATACTACCCAAAGCAATTTATAGATTCACCACAATCCCTATTAAAATACCAAGGACATATTTCACAGATATAGAACAAATATTTCAAAAACTTATATGGAACTATGAATAACTCCAAATAACTTCAGCAATTTTGAGAAAGAAGAACAAAGTAGGAGGGATCACAATACCTGATATCAAACTATATTACAAGGCCATGGTAATCGAAACAGTCTGGTACTGGCATAAGAATAGACACATTGACCAATGGAACAGAATAGAGAGCCAGAAATAAGCCCATGTCTCTATGGTCAATTAGTATTCAATAAAGGGGGCAGTTGAATAAAATAGAGTAAAAGTAATTGGTATTGGGAGATCTGGACAGGTACATGAAAAAAAAAAATGAAACTAGACCACCAACTTACACCATGCATTAAAATAAACTCAAGATAGATAAGACTTATATGGACTTCTGGCCAAGATAGAGGCATAGGTACATACGCTTTGCCTCCTTGCACAACCAAAAGAAGGACAACAACAAATTTAAAAACAAAAAATAACCAGAACTGTCAAAAAATCAAACTGTATGGAAGTCTACCAACCAAGGAATTAAAGAAGAAACTTTCATTCAGACTGGTAGGAGGGGTGGAGATGGGCAGCTAGGGTGGAGAGCATGTGCAGCAAGATAGTGGCTGGTGGCCTGAATGGTCGGACATTCGCATGTAAATAAATCAGGGGGGAGAACTGATGAGACAGGCTGCTCAACCCAAGGTTCCAGTGCAGGAAAAGAAAGTTCCAGTGCTGGTGAGGTTGTGAAGAAAAGGGATTTCTAGTACACTGTTGGTGGGAATGCAGATTGGAGCAGCCACTATGGAAAACAGTATGGAATTTCCTCAGAAAAACTAAAAATGGAATTGCCCTTTGATCCAGTGATTCCTCTGCTGAGATTACACCCTAAGAATTCTGAAACACCAATTCAAAAGAATTTATGCATTTCAATGTTCATAGTAGTGTTATTTACAATAAGCAAGTGCTGGAAACAGCCTAATTGCCCTTCAGTAAAGGAATGGATCAAAAAACTGTGGTACATTTGCACAGTGGAATCCTACACAGCAGAAAGAAGGAGGTCCTAACCTTTTTGACAGCATGGATAGAACTGGAGAGCATTAAGCTAGGTGAAATAAGCCAGGTGGAGAAAGACAAATACTATATGATCTCACCTATCAGTGGAACCTAATAGAAAAAACAAACAAATGAGCAAAATAGAACCAGCATTTCTGCTCTAGGTCCCTGTGGCTGCTATCAAAATGGGCAAGTATGTGAAACCTGGGAAGGTGGTGCTGGTCCTGGCTGGATACTACTGCAGATGCAAAGCAGTCATCATGAAGATTTTGATGATAGCACATCAGACCACCCCTATAGCCATGCTCTGGTGGCTGGAATTGGACGCTATCCCTGAAAAGTGACAACTGCTATAGACAAGAAGAAAATCGCCAAGAGGTCTAAGACCAAATCTTTTGTGAAAGTTTATAACTACAATTTCCTCACGCCCACAAGGTACTCTGTGGATATCCCCTTGGACAAAACTGTCATCAACAAGGACATCTTCAGAGACCCTACTCTGAAATTCAAGGCCCAATGGGAGGCCAAGGTCAAGTTTAAAGAAATATACAACACCGGCAAAAACAAATGGTTCTTCCAGAAGTTGTGGTTTTAGATCTTTTTTTTAGTCATTAAAAGTAAAAATAAATAAATAAATAAAACATTAAAAAAAAAAGAAAATGAGCAAAATATAATCAGAGACATGGAAATAAAGAACTAAATGACAGTAACCAGAGGGCAGAGGAGAAGTGTATACTGGGGGAAAGAAGGTGAAAGGTCAAGTCAAGGAGTATGTATAAAGGACCCATGGACAGGGACAATGATGTGGGAATCAACTGTGGGGGTTGGGAGGCGGGTGGTAAGCTGAGAAGGGGAGAGCAACGGGGGAAATATTGAGACAACTGTGATTGAACAACAATAAAATTAAGATTTAAAAAAAAAGTTACAGTAGACACATATTTTGCAGACATTTCCATATAATCCCTTACCTTAAGTTTCTAGAAGTATATATATATATACCAAATATATATTTATATTTGGTAACTCCACTTATATGTATATGTACATGTGTGTGTATAGTATATTTTTAGAAAACATCTTAGAAAGTCATACACCAAAATAAAGTTCTTATGTCTAGTGGAAAAAATAAAATAAATAAAATGAAAACTGCCTTTCCTGGAATCATTATATCAGTACACCCTGAGATTACTGGGGGAAAAGCTTTGCAAATTCAGGTTTATCTCCACAGCTTCTGGTAGAAAGCACTTAGTAGTCACTCCATAAATACTTACTAAAGTTTTTTATGTTAAATAAAAAACTCATCTATCTCTTTATATTCTTTTCCACTTGTATCTTCCTAACATCTCCTCTAATCTAAATACATGTACTAATAACTCATAATTAGGAGCTGATTGACTTTATGCATCAATGTCTTAAATGTATTATATTAAATTGGGGCATTCTGCATAGACAAATTTTATGTTTTTACTAGCTTTTTGTTCTATCAAATCCTCTTTTTAATATTCTTTCTAAATGAGATCCACTATTTTTACATTTTTTATTGTTGATACTATTATAGATGTCCCCCATTTTCCCCGTTTGCCCACCTCCACCTAGCCCCTTCCATCCTCCCCTGACCTTCACCACATTGTTGTCTGTGTCCATGGGCTATACATATATGCTCTTAGGCTATTTTCTTCATCTTCTTTTATCCAGACCTTCCCATCTCCCTCCCCTCTGACATCCATTGTTTGTTTCATGTATCCATGTCTCTGGTTCTCTTCATCAGTCTATTCTGCTCATTAGATTCTACATATAAGTGAGATCATATGGTGTTTGTCTCTCTGACACTAACCTCACACTCCCCACTCTTCCATCATGTCTAAATACTTTCTATGCAACTTTTAACACAGGGGAGCTTTAAAAATACTGATGCTTAGGCCCCACCCCTGATTTTTTATTTGATTGATTTGGGATATGGCTTGAGAACTGGCATTTTTAAGGCTCTCTAGGTGAATGCAATATCCGGCCAAAATGAAGAATCATTTGTTTCACAGGTCCTCACACATCACTTACTTAGGAAAGACTTCTGTGACATCACCACCACCTCCCATTCCTTGTCTTATCCTCTAGTATTCCATTTTTCCTTTCTTTCATGGAAATTATCAGAGCTGACAGCTGGGTTCTTATATTTATTTATGTCTTTATTTGACTGTTTGTTTCCCAGGGAACACTTCTGATTTTGCTCTGCATGGCAACAGTAAGCATTCCAAAATCACTTGTTCAATGCATTATTACTCTAGAAGCACCCACTTTGTGAATCATAACTTAAATGTAATGACCTACACAGGGGTTCCCAAACTTTAATCTAAATCAGAATCACATACTATATCCATAGTATATATTATGAATCACTATATACATAGTTTTCTGAGTTTTAGCTCCAGAATTTCTGATTCAGAGTTCCAGGGAATATACCTGAGAATTTACATTTTTCATGAGTTTCCAGTTGATTCTGCTGCTTTTAATCATAGTACCATGACCTGTAGGTTTTTGTGGAGAGGCAGCAAAACACAGTAACAAAAACTATAGCCGATTTAAGCATGAGCTCTGCTACTTACTGGCCACGTGGAATTGGAGAAGATGCTCAGTCTCCTACCTGCTAATGACTAACTGTGACAATGAGAAACCGATTTAACCTCACAAGTGCCTCCATTTCTCCATCTATGAAATGAAGATACTACTGGAGTTACCTCCTTAATTTTTTATAAGGATTGAATGAGTTAATAGGTTTTTCTTTCTTTAAAAATTTTTTATCGTATTGTTCCATTACCATTAATCCCTCTTATATGCCACTCCCCCACAATCACCACACTGTTGTTCATGTCCATGAGTCCTTTTCCTTGTTGTTTGATTACTTCACTCCCTAATCCCCCAGCCAGAGTTGTCTTCCTGCTCTCTATCTATGAGTCTGTCTCTATTTTGCTTGTTTGCCCATTAAATTCCACATATGATTGAAATCATATGGTATTTGTCTTTCTCTGACTGGTTTATTTCATTTAGCATAATGTTCTCCAGGTCCAGTCATGCTGTCACAAAGGGAAAAACTTCCCCCTTTTTATGGCCAAATAGTATTCTGTTGTATAAATGCCTCATAGTTGTTTTATCTCCTCATCTGTTGATGCACCCTTGGCCAGCTTCCATATTTTGATGATTACAAATAATGCCACAATGAACATAGTGGTGCTTATGTTCTTTCAAATTAATGTTTTAGGTTTCTTCAGATATATTCCCAGAAGTAGAATCACTGGATCATAAAGCAGATCCATTTTTAATTTTCAAGTTATCTCTATATGGCTTTCCACACTGACTGCATCAATCTGTGTTCCCACCAACAGTGCCCAAGGGTCCCCCTTTTTCCACATCCTTGCAAGCATTTGTTTGTGGATTTATTGATGATAGCCATTCTGACAGGTGTGAGGTGATATCTCATTGTGGTTTTAATTTGCATTTCTCTGATGATTAGTGATGTTGAACATCTTTTCATATATCTATTGGCCATCTGTATGTCCTATTTTGAGAAGTGTCTATTCAGGTCCTTTTTCGTTTTTTAAGTGGATTTTTTTGTCTTCCTGATGTGGAGTTGTGTGAGTTCTTTACATATTTTGGATATCAAACCCTTGTCTGAGGTATCATTGGCAAACATGTTATCCCATACAGTTGGTTGCCTTTCCATATTGTTGGTGTTTTCTTGGGTAATGTAATTATGATGTGCCTTGGTGTGTGCTTCCTTGGGTCCAACTTCTTTGGGACTCTCTGAGCTACCTGGACTTCCTGGAAGTCCATTTCCTTTGCCAGATTGGGGAAGTTCTCCTTCATTATTTTTTCAAATAAGTTTTCAATTTCTTGCTCTTCCTCTTCTCCTTCCGGCACCCCTATGATTCAGATATTGGAATGTTTAAAGTTGTCTAGGAGATTCCTAAGCCTCCCCTCATTTTTTTTTTGAATTCTTGTTTCTTCATTCTGTTCCGGTTGAATGTTTCTTTCTTCCTTCTGCTCCAAACTGTGATTTGAGTCCCAGTTTCCTTCCCTTCACTGTTGCTTCCATGTATATTTTCTTTTATATCACTTTTCATAACCTTCACATTTTCCTCTATTTTGTGACTATCCTCAACTATTTCTGTGAGCATCCTTATAACCAATGTTTTGAACTGTGCATCTGATAGATTGGCTATCTCTTCATTACTTAGCTGTATTTTTGAAGTTTTGCGGCATTGTGGCACCATCTGTGGGGGAGGTGTCTGAGAGGGAACAATGGCACTTGCTCGGCTCTCTGCTGGCTTTCAGTCACTTCCCCCACTACCCATAAGCAAATTGGGCCCTTCTAGTGCTGATTCCCAGGTGGGTAGGTTTATGTACATTCTAGGACCCTGTGGGTCTCTCCAATGAACTCTCCTGTGAGGCTGGGAGTTTCTCTCACTGCTGAAACCCTCACAGGTCTTCACAGTCAGAGGTTTTGAAGCTTTATTTCTCCACACTGGAACTGTGGATTGTGTAGCCTGTCTTGCTCTCCAGTTTTTCCTCCCAGTTGATCTGTATGCAAATGTGGGACCACCCACTCTGCCAGCAGCTGCCTTGCCCCCCCAGTCTGCCAGGTGCCACCTTGTTGCACATTGTCTCCCACCCGGCTGCCCATCCCCGCTCCTCCTACCAATCCAAATAAATGTTTTCTCTTTAATCCCTTGGTTGTTGGGCTTCCATACAGTTCAATTTTCTGGCAGTACTGGTAACTTTTTGTTTTCAAGTTTTTTATTACCTCTCTTTTGGTTGTGTGAAGAAGCAAAGTATATCTTCCTATGCCTCCATCTTGGCTGGAAGTCTAATCCATTTTAAACTTATTCTTGTGTGTGGTATAAGAAGGTGGTCTAATTTCATTTTTTTTTTTTGCATCTATCTGTCCACTTTTCCCAACACCATTTCTTGAATGAATTATCTTTAACTCATTGTCTGTGCTTGCTTCCTCTGTCAAATATTAATTGACTATAGAGGTGTTTGTGTATTTCTGGGTTCTGTATTCTGTTCCATTGATTTATGTGTCCGTTTTATGACAGTACCATGCTGTTTTGATTACTATGGCCTTATACTATAGTTTTATACCAGGTATCATGGTTACTCCAACTTTGCTCTTTGTTCTCAAGATCACTGTTGTTATTTAAAGTCTCTCATTGGCCCATACAAATTTTTGAAATATTTGGTCTAATTCTGTGAAATACTTCATTGATACCTTGATAGAAATTGCATTGAATCTATAGATTATTTTGAGTAGTATGGCATTTTAATTATTTAAATTCTTCCTATCTATGAATTCAATATATGCTTCCATTCATTTATATCTTCTTCAATTTATTTCTTCAGTGTCTTATAATTTTCTGAGTATAGTCCCTTTCCATCCTTGATTAGATTTATTCTTAGGTATTTACCTTTTTGAAGTAGATGTGAATGAGATTGTTTTCTTAGTTTCCTGTTCTGATCATTATTGGCACATAAAAATGCAACTGACTTATGGATATTAATTTGTATGCTACTGTTTTACTGAATTCATTATCAGTTCTAGTAATTCCTTGGTGGAATCTTTAGGGTTCTCTATGTACAGTATCATATCATCTGCAAATAATGACAATTTTACTTCTTTTCCAATTTGGGTGCCTTTTATTTCTTCTTCTTGTCTAATTGCTATGGCTAGGACTTCCCAGTACTATGTTGAATAAGAAAGGTGAAAGCAGACACCTTGCCTTGTTTCCAATCTTAAAGGGAACGCTTGTAGTTTTTGCCTGTTGATTATGATGTTGGCATTGGGTATGTCATATATGGTCTTTATTATGTTTAAGTATGTTCCTTTACTCCCACTTTGCTGAGAGTTTTAATCATAAATCAGTGCTAGACTTTATCAAACACTTTTTCTGCATTTATTAATATATATTATTGGGTGGTTTTTATCCTTCTTTTTCTTTATGTGGTGCATCACATTTATTCATTTGTGAATGTTGTACCAACCTTGCATTCTTAGAATAAACCCCACTTGATCATAGTGTATGATCCTTTTTGATGTATTGCCATATTAGGTTTGCTAGTATTTTGCTGAGGACTTTAACATCTGTGTTTATCAGGGGTATTGACCTATTAAAGAGGATGTCCAAAAGTTGGTGTCTCTGCATTACACAGGAAGAAGTGTTGTCTTGGACCACACATTAAATACATTGAGATACATTATCACAAAAAGTATTTCATATTTTAAGTAAATTTATGATTTTGTGTTGGGCTGCATTTATAGCCACCCTGGGCTGCATGTGGCCTGCAGGCCATAGGTTGGACACCAGTGGATAATTTTCTTTTTTATTGTCTCTTCATTTGTTTTGGAAGACTTAATAGTCACAAAATGTTTCAGGGGGGCTTGACAGGTAGGAGGCCCAACACAAATATATTCATGCATTATGGTTTTAATGGAGGTGTATTGATAACACTCCTGAAAACTGACCTTAAAATTTTAGTTTTATATTTGAAAATAAAAAACAACCTCTCCTCACCCCAACACATACACTAAGAATCACTATGGTATTCAAATCTCAAAGAATCATACATCAGATTAATAATCATCATAATAAATGCCATTAATTGGTCATCTAGTCTGTGCTGATCCTTTACAAATATATTTTGTTTTACATTTCCAAATATGAAGCAGGCGTTCTCGTTCTAGAAATGAGACTTTAATAATCTCTCTAGAAGTGAACACCAATCAAGAGAAAGAGAAAAGCCCTAATCAAATTGGATTAAGCAAAAAAGAGAAGTAGTGGCTCATGTGACTAAAAATTCCAAGCTATCCTGATTCAGCTACCAGCTGGATTTAGGGGTTCAAATGACTGATGTATAGTCATGTGACACTTGGGTCAGTGACATACCACATATATATTGGTGGTTCCAAAAGATTAAGGAGCTAAAGTTCCTACAAGAAAAAGGGAAATATGTGGTTCAGGAAGAATTTTTTCTCTGGTGGGAGCAATATCTGTGGGGCTTAGCAATAGATTCCCTCTCATTCACAGCACCTTAATTTTCAGTGTACAGTTTACATCCCAATAAGACAGCAACTAATGTGTTTTAGCGCAGAAGAGCCTGTCCCCTCAGTGCTACATATCCAGAGGGCACTACAGCCCTCCCAGATCTAGCCTGATGGTCTCCAAGGAATATCACGGTAAAGTTTTTTAGGGACCAAAAATCCTGTACAAAGACAGGTCCACAGGAGCTATTTTAACAAATATTAAATGGCACTGTCACTTTGGTAAAGCTTTCTGTGGCAGTATGGATCTAAGCTGTGTCTTTACTTTAGAAATATTTCCAGATTATAATGTTGTAAAACATAAATAAGTTTTAATTCTTCCATCATTTCGATGCCCTCTGAACCCTCTGAGAACCCTCTGTGTTAGACAGAGTCAGTGGAACCAACAACAAATTTCCAAATTGAAAATATCAAATCCTCTGTTCTACAAACTCTTCATGTTCAACACCCTCTTTTCTTTTTATGAATACCACAAAATTCCTTAATCTGACCATTTCTCAAATGCTCTAGCCAACACCACATTGGAATGACAGATGACAATTCCCTGTTGCTCTATCCCTCCTTGATTTCTTATTCCTACTGATCCTCAGGCTGCCTTTCACTCTCTTCTGATAGTTACTGTTATGGTGATCTCTGCTTTACCCAGCCAGTTGTGAGTTACTCCTTAATATATCCAGTCAGTCCAGCTCATATCCCTGTTATTGAAACAGCACAGACAATTTCTATTTCTGATCTGGTAGGAAGAGCAGGGGGAGGGCTTGTGGAGAAGACAGTATCTGTAAAGTCTACAGTAGTGTACAGTAATATCCTAGGCCTTCACATTAACTCACCACTCACTGACTGACTCACTCAGAGCAACTTCTCAGTCCTGAAAATTCCACTTGTGGTAAGTTCCCTATACAGGTGTACCATTTTTTATCATTTATAACATATTTTTCTTGTACCATCTGTATGTTTGATATGTTTAGATATTTACTATTTTATGAAAATTGCCTAAAATGTCTGCTGCAGCAACATGCTATACAGGCTTACAATCTAGGAACAATAGGCTATGCTAAATAGCTTAGGTGTGTCATGTGTAGTAGACTGTTGCATCTAGGTTTGTGTAAGTGTGCTCTAGGATGTCTACACAATGATGAAACCCAATGCATTTCTCAGAAAATGTCACCATCATTAAGCAATGTATGACTGCATTTATTCTGGATTCCACAGTCTCCCTCATTCACTCTTGTTCTCACTTCTTCCACTTCCCTCCTTCTTGGGCTCTCATCTCTCAATGTTACCCTCTCTCTCAACTAAGCCCTCCATAAAGTGAGCCCCAACAGATCAATGCTAACACGATCTTCATGCCTAACAACTCCAGCGTCTTCTTCGTAGTTCAAGTAAAAGTTCTGGAATGGAGTCTCATTAAGCTAAGCTGAATCACATGCCTGTCAAAACCATCACTGTAGCCAAGGGTAGAGAACGTGCTAATGCCTGGGCAAATGCCCCTCTCCGGGGACTGGAAGGGCAGATAGTTGATAAAATATGACTTGACTCCCCAAAGGAAAATCAAAGAAGTGTTAGTAAATGGAGGAAAGTAAATGCTGACGTTTTTAAAATCAATAGCTCACCTGACTCGGACACTGGCCCGCAGTGTCTGTGGTGTTATGAATGAGACAAGATACATTCACATGGACTACTGAGTCCTGTGGAGGAAAAGGGACGGTCCGGCTACCCTCTCAAGGGGAGAGTGTCTCAGAGTGGCCTAGCCACTCTCTCGAGAGTACCCTGACCTTTGCCTTGACAGGTTTTTATTGGGTCTCAATTTGCACAGGAATACAGGTTAATCTCTTTAATTACTGTCAGGCAGTAAGGATCAAATAATAGATAGTAGACAGAGAACTACAAGGGCTTATTCTTAGTTAGGGTCTGTTAGCTAAAGGGCTACAAAACCTTGTGAAACAAACTAATTTCCTGCTTGGGCATCATTTAATTGAGAGCATTCTTAGCAAAGCAGGTTTCACAGGATTTTATGTATTCTTTCTCAGGCCTGATCACCCAGGGAACCCACCCTCTCCAGCACAAGGCTGTACCACCCTCTGTCATTGTTTCAGGCTTAAGTCAGGCAGGGGAAGTAAGGCAGCCAAGAGATTAGGGGACTTTTCGCAGACAGAATGAGGACTCAGGCTATGTCAAAGCTGAGGGGCGAGGGTCCATCACCCCCTTTTGCTATAGCTCCCCAAGTCCTTCCCTGGTGCATCCCTGTGATTGTGCCTGTCTTAGGTCATTCCCCCCTTGGAGAATCTTACCATGATTGGCTAACTGATCAAGCACTGGGGGCCAGTTATGGACAAAGTAAAAGTAGCACGCCAGAAGTGGCGCTCCTGTCAGGGAGGTAAGCTTTGTCTCCTTAGTGGCTTTTGGTCTGAAGGTCGCTCACTCAGCCTTAGCCATGGGGGCAGTTACAGCTTCTGAAACCAGCAGGGTGGTTCCCAACACTCACCAATGCTACTGCTGCCTAAAATGCTACTGGTCTGGAAATGAGACTACCTGAGTCTCTTTTTCTCTGTATTACCAAATTATGTTCAGTTTGTAAAGCTTATCAATCTCTCTTGGCTTTGTTTTCCTCACCTAATTGGTGAAGGAACAAGTTTGAAGCTCTAAGTTTCCTCTAATCAGCAAAGTTCAAAGATTTCTATGTTATATGTTTTATCAACCCAACTTGGGTGTGACTACGAAAATGTGATATTTTTAAATTCTGATGAAAAGAGAGAACGTAAAATGGACCTGGGAATCACAGAGCCAAAAAAGTAGAAAGTTGTAGAGATAAATTAGTAAGAAGAATAATGGTAAGAAGTGGCATCATGTTTATACTCAGTAGATGAGTGCTAAGCAAAAACTGGGGACAGTATGTAGCAGTATAAAGAAAAGGTAGAGAACATCAGGGAAGAGATGAGTTTGTTGAGAAAAACTTCTGGCAGAAATTGATGTTTGAGCTGAGTCTTAAAGGAAAAGTTGGGGGCTACCATGTAAGTGGATATGGAAAGGCATTTCTGGCAAAGGAAATGGCATGAGCCATGAGGTGTGGAGGTGTATAGGATGACCACCAGAATTAGATGTCTGTAGGATCGAGCGGTTAGGGAGAGACTGAGCTGGAAAAGCAGGCTAAGAGAAAACTACAGAAGGCCTGGCATGTCATGTTGGGAAGCTCAGGCTATGTTCTGTGGTGAAGGATGAGAAGGCAGGAAGGAGGAAAGATAGCAGGTAACAGGCAAAGAGGTCATGTCAACTACTTGGCATAGAGTGTCCAATATAATCTTCACCACTGTCCTGTTGAGTATTTACTATCCTCATTTTGCAGATGAGAAAACTGAGGCTGGGATAGAATTAATTAATATGCCTAATCACTGGTGTCCTATAAGTGTCTTGATGGAGTTGGAGCTCTTACCAGACCATCTGCTGAATTCAAAGCCAGTATTTTTTCCAGTCTGCCCTTTATCAATAGCACCTTGCATCTCAGAGGAGTCCTGAAGGGTTTGAATTTAGCTCTCTGCAAACAGGAATTTGAATGTGATTGGCTGAAACATCAGCTCTCTTCTTAGTGTCCCCATAACACTCCAATGTTTTTAGCAGTTAACTATGGCATTCTTCTCCAATCAGACCAATAAGAACTATTTTTAACTCATGATAATGCAATGTTTGTGAAACTTGGTTAGTAACTAAGAGAGGAACCCTTGGCGATTTTACAGAGTGTCTAACTGCTTATTTCTGCAAACAAGTCACTAAGTGAGGTTTCTGGAAAGAAGGCAGCTGTCTCAGAGAACAAGTATAACTCCAAATATAGAAATACATTTAAATCAACTAACTTTTGTAATTGGACCAATGGACATAGGCCACCATGTAAGCTTGCTGCAAAACATTAGAGAAAAAAATTTTCAACTCTTCGTCAAGCTTACAATTGCTTAGATTGTCTAAGAATTAGGAGATTTAAATTTAGATGTAAGAATTAAGGATGAAAATCCTGTCGTAGCCCTAAACATAATACTGATTGACTATCAGTTTTGAAAATTAGTCTAACAACCCATTTCTTCTTTTCCTTTGATTAAAAATTAAAATAAGGAGAAAACAATGAAAGATAATTCATTTTTCCTTGCACAATGTCATTTTGTCACCATCATTATGCACTGCCAGGTTGTGGAAATACACAGGTTCAGGAAATACCATGAGTTCTCATCTTTACCATTTCAAAAGGCACAGTGAACAGAGCCTGTCTGAAGTCATATTTTAAAAGAGAGCCGTCCACTTAAGGTGGTGATTCTGTTTTTCTCAAAAGAATTTCAGTTATCACCACAGTAAAATTTGATGTCCTAGCTCCAACTATGTCATTTTGAAATTGCTGTTCAATTTGAAACATTTTATGAAACCACTGCAAAGTTTGCAATATAGTGAAAGTATAAGAACCTATAAAGAATTATGTAATCACTATGTCTTGTATACGAAGTGTTGGTTTTGGATTGCTAACAAATGTTCAAACTCCCTTAGAAGAAAAAAAATAAAAGAAAAACAAATTGTGAGGCTGAGAGGATGAGTGGATTGAGTGTCAGCGTTTATGTTCAAGCAGCATGGATTGGCTCCAGCCTGAGGTTAACTTAGAATTAAAATGGAACTGGTGGTCTTGCCTTGGCAGACAAGAGGTTATAACAAATCTATGACCACATACATACAGACACCACGGTCGCCAGCTAAACCACACACATGTGGCACACTCAGAGAGCTTCAGTGAGGCAATTACCAACAAAACTGGGATCCTTTTTTCCCCTTTCTAGAAGACAGAAAAAACATAATCTCTTCACACAGCAGTTAAAGGAACCTACATTGTAGCTAACAGATTAAATGGTCTTCTACCCAGAATTTAAATTAACATTATTAATAGCTAGAGAGAGTTAATACTTCAATAGAAAGTAAACTAGCTTTCACCAACTAGTCACTTATTGCCTACCAAAGCAAAAGTGAGTTTCAAAAAACAATGCACTATCTTCCTGGATGTTTACAATGAATACCTTTCTGCTTTTCTTGAATCTAATGAATGAGCATCTGTTTGGGGAAGTCAGACTCATTGGCTTCCCTTCAAGTAATCAAGATTTAAGACTCCACTAATTAAAGACTCAAAGAGGCAAGCCACATGTCGACATTGGTGGATTGCTGAGCATCCCCCAGAAGGCAGGAAGAGAAGAAGGAAGGCCCACTGAATGAGAGGCCATGGTGAGCGGTGGACACAAGACCCATCATGATGGGCTGCCCACATGTTCACATGGTGGGTCTCAGTTTGTAGTGGGCTTGAGAATTAGTCCTTGAATCTACTGAACAAACATCTGTAATGTGGAGAAGAAAGTGGGCTCCAAGTTCTTGATAAAGCTGAATGAGATATCACACCTTACCAAGATAAGGATGAGGGACTTATGAAATGTTTGGAGAATGGTTTCACCTGTGTTGTTCTGCTAAAATTGTGTAGGGTTTAAATGGCTCCCCCTGAATTATGTAATGCATTAGTTGTCTATTGGTACATAACAAACCAATGTAGTGCCCTAAAACAGCAACCTAAATTATTACTTACAAGGGTATGGGCCATCTGGGCAGGCTGGCTGGTCTGGGCCAAGCTCAGCTGATCGTGGTGTGCTCCTTCCTGGAGAGTCACTTGGAGGCTTGCTGGCTAGAACTGCCTCAGTCTATAGCTGATGGTTGGATCGTTGTAAGCTGGGGCAACAGAGGTGATTGGGCCATGTGACACCCATCCTCTCCCAAATTAAACTTGAGTAGGACTCATGGTGCTAACAGTGTTCCAAGAGTGTGTGCAAAAGCATGCAAAGGCCCTCGAGGCCTAGGCTTCACTTTTCCCTCATTTATTTGGCCTAATTCACAAAGCCATGGGCAGAGAAATAGACTCTACCTCTTGGTGGAAGTAGCTGCAAAGTTTCATTACAAGGGATGAGTTACAGAAAAGAGAAGACTTGGAGCCTTTATGCAATCTACCACATCCATCTAGTCTGTGGCAATGTAAGGAGCAAACATTCCTATTTCAAATTCCCACTCTTTATGCTACACCACAGTAAGTTACACAAACTCCAGCTCATATTTGATCTAATAGGCATCAAGATAAACTGAGCATGGGGGCTTTTGAATCATACTCTCTGACTTATGCACAAGATTCCAACATTTCATTGTGGTATGATTTTGTGAATATCACTTAACCAATCAGTCTGTGACCTGTGTTCCATCATTTATAAAATGGAGTTAATAACAGAGCCCAGATCATGAAGCTGTCTTTACAAGACTAAATAATATACATGAAGCTTTGAAAAAGATACTGACACTTTAAAGTGGTCAAAAAATATCATAATCATCATCACTATTGTCATCATTGATATCAACAAAATAAACTACTAATCTACGTTTTTCCTCTTGCTCATACCCTTTCTCTATTGCAAAGTCCTAGAACAGATATTCTTATTCAACTTCCAGTTGATCCTTTTGTTTTGCCCTGTAGCTCTCCCACATCAGTGGAAGTTAGGCCAGTCTTCTACCATGACAATTTTCTGGACCGAGAAGTTTGTATATTTAAGTTCCCAAGTCAATTTTTAGGCCTAGGGGCTGCCTGCCAGGAGCTTCCTGCTACTCCCTGTAGCCTGAACTCTAAGAGTCCGGGTTTTGCCTTGTTAAACTGTGGTATACGCTGAAATTCCTCAGGCCTGGAAGCTATACTGGGACCAAGACATTTGTGGCCTACACTGGCTTGGGTATCTGTCCAGCTTTGCTACCGCTAAGAAAATGTGTGTGTCTATTTACAAACAGTTAAGGGTGGGTGGGCCTTGTACAAGTACAAACTCCAAGAATTCATGATTTGGGGAAAGATTACTATATAATTCTGTTATGGGGGCAACAATAATCAGGAAGCCATTCCCCATGTAGATGTTTCCAGAATAACCTTATCTTAAAATCATAAACACAACCTCTAATACAGTGGGTACACAAGCAAAGTATTCTTTATCTTTTGCTCTTTTCTAGGACAATTGTTATGAAAAACAATCCCATAAACACAAATATCCACATTGATGTATATACTAATACATTTATGTCTACCACTAATCTATTTTTCTCTGCAGTTAAAATTCCTTTTTTTTCTAATTTTCTTAGTTCAAAGGGAACTTAGACATCATTCCAGACCCTCACTACTCAAAGTGTCATCCACTGACCAGTAGTACCAACTTCATGGACCTACCCCAGACCTATGGAATCAGAATCTACATTTTTAGCAAGCTCTCTGATTCTGATGCACTTTAAAGTTTGAAAAGCAATGAGGGAGGCCACCACCTCTCACACATCAAAAAGCTACATAGTCACCTACAACATTTGTTAAACACACATCTGGACCATATCCCTGGAGATTCAGATTTAGCAGATCTAGGGAGAGGCCAAGACTCTGCATTCCTAACAAGTTCCCAGATGCTGTCAGTCCAGGAACCACACCCTGAGGAGTCAGGACCCATACTGAACTGCACAGTACAAGGGGAAGCCCCAAAATACCTGAATTTATTTATAAAATATTGTGTATTTATTCTTACATGTTTGAACTTCAGTCACATTCAAAGTATTCTCCATTTGGTGCAATACACCTATCAAGACTTGTTTCCACTGCTCAAAACAGTTTTGGAACACATCTATTTTTATGCCTTTTAGTGTTTTTGATGCTTTTTTTGTTCTTTTGTACATTTTTAATACTTTATTGATTACATTATAACAATTGTCCCATTTTTTCTCCCCTTCATTCCCCTTCATCCTGTACCTCCCCTCACACCATCATTCCCCAACCTTAGTTCATGTCCATGGGTCATACAAATAAGTTCTTGACTTCTCCACTTTCCATACTATTCCTATTCTTAACCTCCCCCTTTCTATTTTGTACCTACCATTTATGCTTCTTAGTCCCTGTACCTTTTCCCCTATTATTCCCCCTCCCCCTCCCTGCTGATAAACCTCCTTGTGATCTCTATTTCTGTGAATCTGTTCCTGTTCTAGTTGTTTGCTTAGTTAGTTTTGTTTGTTTGTTTAGGCTTGGTTGTTGATAGTTGTGAGTTTGTTGTCATTTTACTGTTTATATTTTTGATCTTCTTCTTTTTCTTGGATAAGTCCCCTTAACATTTGATACATTAAGGGCTCGGTGATGATGAACTACTTTAACTTGACCATATCTGGGAAGCACTTTATCTGCCCTTCCATTTTAAATGATAGCTTTGCTGGATAGAGTAATCTCGAATGTAGGTCCTTGCCTTTCATGACTGTAAATACTTCTTCCTTGTCTCTTCTTGCTTATAAGTTTTCTTTTGAAAAATCAGTTGATAGCCTTATGGAAACTCCTTTGCAGGTAACTCCTTTTCTCTTGCTGCTTTTAAGATTCTCTCTTATCTTTAATCTTGGGTAATGTAATTATGATGTGCCTTGGTGTGTGCTTCCTTGGGTCCAACTTCTTTGGGATTCTTTGAGCTTCCTGAACTTTCTGGAAGTCTATTTCCTTGCCACATTGTAGAAATTCTCCTTCACTGTGTTTTCTAATAAGTTTCCAATTTCTTGCTCTTCCTCTTCTCCTTCTGGCACCCTTATGATTCAGATGTTGGAACATTCAAAGTTGTCCTAGAGGTTCCTAAGTCTCTCCTCATTTTTTTGAATTCTTCTTTCATCTTCTTTCATTCTGTTCTGGTCGAATGTTTTTCTTCTTTCTGCTCCAAACTGTTGATTTCAGTTCCCATTTTCTTCCCTTCACTGTTGATTCCATGTATATTTTCCTTTATTTCACTTTTCATAGCCTTCACTTTTTTCTCTATTTTGTGACCATACTCAACCATTTCTGTGAGACTCCTGATTACCAGTGTTTTGAACTGTGCATCTGATAGGTTGGCTATCTCTTGGTCACTTAGTTGTTTTTACTGGAGCTTTGAACTATTCTTTCACTTGGGCCATTTTTTATTTGTCTCCACATGCCTGTTACATAAAAGGGGTGGAACCTTAGGTATTCGTCAGGACTGGGCAACCCACATTGCTGCATTGTGGTGATGTATGTGGGGGAGGGGTCTGAGAGGGAACAATGCCTCTTGTTCGCCCAATGTCCAGATTTCAGTCACTTGCCCTGCTACCCACAAGCAAATTGGGCCCTTCTGGTGATTCCCAGGTGGATGGGTTTGTGTATATTCTAGGACCCTGTGGCTCTCTCCAACAAACTTTCCTGTGAGGCTGGAAGTTTTCCCCACTGCCACAACCCCCACAGGTTTTTTCAGTGAGAGGTTTTGAGACTTTATTTTAGCATGCTGGAACCCTGGGTTGTGCAGTATATCTTGCTCCCCAGTTGTTCCTCCTGGTTTATCTGCATGCAAATGTGGGACGACCCACTCCACCAGCAGCCCCCTTGCCTGCTCTGGTCCTCCAGTTGCCACCTTGCTGAGAGTCCTCTCCACCCTGACTGCCTGTCTCCACCCCTTGTACTAGTGCGAATTAATGTTTCTTCTTTAACTCCTTGGTTGTTGGATTTCCATGCACTTCCATTTTCTGGAAGTTCTGCTTTTTTTGTTTTTAAATATGTTGTTGTCCTTTTTTTTTTTTGGTTGTGCAAGGAAGCACAGTGTATCTACCTATGGCTCCATCTTGGTCAGGGGTCTTGATGCTCTCTTTTGTTTCACCTCTTCTACGTTGGCAAATGTTTCCCTTTGAAGACATTCTTTCATTTGGGGGAACAAACAAACAAAAAAAATCACTTGGAGTGAGATCAGGCAAATAGGGAGGTCAAGGCACAAGGGTCATGCCATTTTTAGTCAAACACTGCTGACAACTCAGCATGGTATGGGCAGGTGTGCTCATAGGTCACCCATCATGAAATAGATGAACACATTGAAAATAGTGTTCAAAAAAATTTCAGTGAAGCTGAGTGCAGACTCTCATAAGAATGTCAGTTGGTATACTGATACAGATGGGTTCCTAGAAAACTCATCTAGCAGGATAAGCCTGTACTACAAGGTACCCACACTCCAGAAGATAATTCCATAGTTTTGGGGGCTCCCTCCTTGTATCCTATCAATTATGTCAAAATCAAGACCAGACCTCAGTTTCTGAGTTTCTTTTCCACAGCTCTTCTGATATGTGATATTGCATTCCACTGAATTCTGTCTTTTTTTCCTCCTTTTGCATAAATTCCACATTTTCTTCTCCTATGTATAACCTGAAGTATTCTCTTCCATTTATAACAGAGAATTCTGTTTCCTTAACCCATTTCAAACCTCTCCCACATCTGACTTTTTAAAATCTTGGCCGAGAACATGTTGCTCAAATAACGTTTATTGAATTAACACTCTTCTCCTCACTCCTTTCTCTTTTGTAAGTTCCCCTGTTTTAGCCTCCTTGCTCTGGGCAGTCATTGCCTTCCCCAGAATCTGCTCCATTCTCTATTTCTAGCATCCATCCTCCAATTTCTTCCTATCTTTTCTTCCTAGTATATCTTCTCTTTTTGCACCAGCCACAATAACAGCTATTTTTCCTCTATTCTATGTCCAAGCTACCCAGTCCCTCAGTAAATATGAAGTGGTGAGTGGAAGGAAGGAAAAAAAGAACCTGACTTCAAGGAAAGTAGTTAATAAGTCTGAGGAAAGTGAACAGAAGCAGAAGCTGAGACATTAAATCACTTTCCTTTCAGACCTTCATTAATGCTGGCCATGGAATACTGACATGCATGATTCAGAATCAGAGAGGAAAGAAAGTCAAAATTGAATATAGCCCCACCTATAAAATATTATATATGTCTTCTATTAACTATTTAGAAAGAATTTAGTGTAAGTTAAACTAAAAAAGGCAGAATTTCAAAATCCTTTGTTGTACGAGTGTGGCTCCAAAACTGACCAAGAAGCTCTAATTGGTTAAGCAAGTGCCCCCTTTCTCCCCCAGAGTTCTGGGTTGACACCTCTAAAAATACTTGAACTCCCTTCTTCACCAAAAAAATCCATATGAGTTGAGTTGCTATATTTAACAAATAAAAATACAGGGCAACCAGTAGAATTTGAATTTCAGATAAACAATGAATACGTTTTACTATAAAGATGTCCATATAAGTATTAATAAAGATGTGCTGTGAGTCTTTGGGATATACCTATACTAGAAAATGGTTTTTTATTTGAAATTCAAATGTCATGTATTTTTCTGGCTTGTAATTTTAGAAAATTCAAAGCCATGCAAAATTTTACCCAAGACAAAAACAGGCAAGTCACAGAGTAGAAGAAGATATTTTAAATAAATACATCTGGCAAAGCACTAATATCTAGCACATATAAAAAGTACCTCCAAATCAATAGGAAAAAGAAAAAAAAATTTTCAATCAGAAAAAAATGTGCATTTCTCCAAAGAGGATATCTAAGTGGTCAGGTCAAAAGGTGCTTAATTTCACTATTCATCAGGGACATAAAAATTAAAACCCCCATAAGATTCCATGCACACCACCAGAATGCATCGAATATATCTAGTGTTGGTGAGATACTGGAGCAAGTAGAACCTTCATTCTCTGCTAGAAAGAGTATAAATCTGTGCAACTGTTAGAAAACCATCTGGCAGTATGATTAGAACTGAACACATGCATATCATATGACCCAGTCATTCTACCCAAGCAGATATGTGTACATGTGTTCACCAAAGACATGTTCACAAATATTCATAAATCATAATCATAATAGTTAAAATTCAAAATAGTATCTACCAGGAAAAAATAGGTAAATAAATTCTAAAAATATTTGAGCAATAAGATATTATTTAGCATTGAGAATGAACAATTTAAATTAATATGTTACAATATTGATCAAACTCAAAAAAATAATTTAACATAAGTGTCTGGCTTAAAT
The DNA here is from genome assembly GCA_004024845.1 of Tonatia bakeri. Classification (NCBI taxonomy): domain Eukaryota; kingdom Metazoa; phylum Chordata; class Mammalia; order Chiroptera; family Phyllostomidae; genus Tonatia; species Tonatia bakeri. The sequence continues at coordinate 85,812 of PVIA01006746.1, forward strand.
ACAGAAAGGCACAAACTCTAATTCATTTCTATTAAGTTTCAAAACCAGAAAAAACTGGCCTTTAGTGCATCAGTCAAAATAATGGCTATCCTTGGAGATGGTGACTGGGTGGGCCATGGGAACTTTGTGGCTGGCCATGCACTGTTTTTTTATTTGAGTGCTAGTTTGTAACTGCCTTGTGAAAGTTATGGGGTTGCACACTTATAATCTGTATCTTTTGCCAAATATATTATACTTCGATAAGATTTACATTAAAACCTTGGTAGATTAAAAGAAGTTACCAATGAAAAGACTGCTAACCTCTGATCCCAGTCATGTTTATGTAAAAGAAGTCAGTAGCTGCACCAGCATAACCGTCATTGCGATCATCAGATGCCCCATTACATGAGAATTTGCCATGGCTAAACTAAGTTCTAGATATTTTGTTTATACCACCTCATTTGACATTTTAGTCCTCACAAGAATTCTATTAGACAGCTTTTACTCTTCTGCTATTATGGATGAAGAAACAGAGGTGGAAGGAGTGTAGATAGCTTGTCCAGGGAAACACAGTTTTTAACAGGCAGAGCCAAGTTTTGAAACAAGGATCTGATTCTGAAGCAGGTGTCCTTTTCTCTGCAGGATGAAATCTACAGGTAGAAATAGGAAATTCCAAAAAGGAAGAAGTTAAAATTTCTTCTTTACCACTGACTTTATGGGTCCTGAAATAGCACAAAACCAAGTGTTCATGGAAATATTAATCTGAATTCTGGATTTATTTCAATTACCTAGAGTTAATTGATAATTTTTACAATCAATCCTCAGTTGAACAAAGGAGAAAAGTAAATTCCCTTTTAGTATCCCAGTTATCTCCATAACCAAGTATTTAAGAAAAACAAAACAGGCTTTAAGCAACAAATCTTCCCATATAGTCCCAACAAACACACCCTTGTTACCAACAAACACACCCACTTCACAAGGTTGTGTTCATACATCCATGATACAAGTTCTTCTCACCACTATTTATTAAAATTTAGAGTAAGTATGCAAGAATCAGATGGAGAACTTGTTGGAACAGATTTCAGGCCCCATCCCAAAAGAGTCTGTTTTAGCAGGTGTGAGGTGAGCCTGAGAATTTGCATTCCTAACAAGTCCCCATGTGATACCCCACACTTGGAGTAGGGCTGCTTTGTGACAGGAGAGACAATGTGAAAGAGATGTCCACAGCTTCTTTGTTTGGAGATTGATTCCTCTTTGTTGCTAATATTTACAGCAACTACCTCAAGCTAGGTCCATGTGACAGAGCAACTGGCTTCCCCTCCCTTATACCCATCCTCTGTCTTTATCATCATTGGTGTCACCGTCACCTATTCTGTCTGCCACAATGAGATTATTGGCCATGAGGCCTCCCCAGAGCCTTAGCTCTACCTGTCTTTTGCTCTCCTCTGAATTACAAGAGCTCCAAAATATGCATTTCTCCATGGGATGGGAATGTCTGCTGCATTTTGGGTGGCATCGTGCCAGAGTTAAAAAAAATAATAATAGCATTTAGTTTACAAAAATTTCAGAGCTGTAAGAACTAAAGCCATGTTTTGGAATCATTTTAATTTTGTTTTACTTTTTTCTTAATCTGTGTATCTTGAGAAGAGAACAAACTAACTACACTATGTTTCAGGTAAAGGATTTTGTAGGGTCTTAAAGCAATCCTCAACACTTCTTTTTTCCACTCCTCTTCAGAAAGCCCACAGCAGTATTTCTCCCCACATGCTCAGTTCCAACACAGTACAAGCCTCTCTCCAAAAGTTTTGAAGTGTTCTTTGTAAAGCACCAGCCTCATTTATGAATGTATGTAATCAGCTTCAAGTACTCAATCACATCAAAACCTAGAAAGCTTTGGGCTACAGTAGGCAATGATTTGCCTCTGCTTTAATATCCCATAGTCAGTTAAAAATTCAAGGTATTATATAGGGAGTGAGAATGAGGAATCCCTGGACCCTTGATCTTGTTTCTAGTTGGCTGTGCCACTCTTGGGAAGACCACTTCCCTTCTTTTTCAATTGTAAAACAGAGACTATTTTAAGTGATCCCCAAGGTCCTTACTTCTCCAAGAGTCTGCGAACCCATGAACCTCCAGACAAGAACCAAAGAAAACACCCTCCTTTCCAACTTATTCTTGGCACAAGTGGTGATTTTACTTTAGGGAAATAGACCATCATGATGCATGGGTCACAGAGAGATGTCCAGCAAATCATAGGAGTGGGGGACGGGGGGCGGAATCAAAGCTGGAAAAATCAGGTAAAATGCACCACTGGAGGAGAAAGTATTGTTTCTTTTTTCTTCCTTTGAAGTCAATAGAGAAAAAAGCAATAAAATCCAACAATATCAGCAAGGAATTGCTTAGTCTGTTTTCAGATCCTGTTGCTACAGTAGCAAAAGAAAGTAGCAGGCTTCTTCCCAGGGGCTCCTGGGTAGGGAGCATCCATCAAATCGCAGAGACACACCCGCTATTCAAAATCAATTTGGCTAAAATGACTTTTTTATGAGAACTCATGAGAAAATGGTTGACTTCCAGCCCTTATGTTATCAGACTTGTTTGACATTGAATTACATGGGCCTGGACTATAAATCTTGACTTCAGCCTCACATGCAAGGCATTTGATGTGTCTGGGAACCTGCTGTAAGAAAGAAATTAGCTGTAAAACAAAGTAAAATGCCTGTTCCCATGGGAAGACTCCGCAGGACTGCTAATAGATCATGTGTTCATTTGGAAGACACTTGTTCTTTGGTCAAACAGCAACTAATATTTTTGCTTTCCACTGCCTTGAACAGGAAATATGGTGCTAAGGTCCGATAGACAGGGCAAGGCATCATATTAATTACACGGTCAGTAAACATTTGCTCGCCCGTGTTTCCTACAGTCTGAACGCTTCCTGGTTGGAGATATGTGATGCCTCTGGCCTCTGTTAACTTTTTTACTGTTGTTTAAATGTTGGGAAAGATGGAGTACATTTTCAGGGAGCCCCAAAATGAAAGGAGGATGGGGACTCAGGGACCTAGGACTGTGGAGAACAGCCCCTGTGCCACAGCAGCCACAGCCACTGCCCTCACATGGACAGCACGTCGGGGAACTAGAAGGGAGTGACTCTTAAATATGGTGATTTGATTGCGTTTGGAAATTCTCTTTCCACTTTAGCAAATGGACATGAAACAGAGGTTCATGTTTATTCTAAAGAAGAGAAAAATCAAAGCATCCTGGGAAAGATAGATAAGTGGGAATCATGTCAAATTAACTTTCATCAAAACGCCTCTACTTGGAAATCTCTTCTCTGGGGTAACTGAAAAGGATGGACAGAAACCACAACCACTTAAAGCTGCTCTTTAAAGTTGTTCACAAAATGTGACCTTGAAACCTACAGCCTGAGTGTGCCCTAAGAACATATTAGAAATGCAGGATCTGAGGCCCTGCCACACACCTGTCGGGGTGGGCCAGCAATGTGAGTTGTAACAAATTCTTCAGGTGATTCTGATGCCTACTAAAGTCTGAGGATTTAAACTGCCATGGAAGTTGCCACAAAAGGATTCTCATGTACCTTCTGCACAGATGTCATCCAGGCCCAAGACCCAAGTCCTCTGATGTGACCTACACGGCCCTGATGATCTAGTCCAACCCACAAGCTCTGGTCACAAATGCCACCTACACATACTTCTGTAGGGCTGGTTTATGCCCTCTTAAAGGACTTTGCCAGGAACCTTCTCATGCCTGGCTCCCTAGCTCATTCAATTTCCTGTTCAAATGTCACACTTTTTATAAATGAAGTAGTCCCCTACCACAGGCATCCCTTTAAGGACCTGCCAACATCCCTTTGAATATATTGTCCTTGTAGCGACTTTCCAAGACAGGAGATGACTGTGTCTATGAGTTTGTTTCTAAGTTTATGGCCCATTCTCTCTAAACAAAATATAGAGCTCCATTAGAACAGACACTAGTTTCTTTATACCTGCTATTCCAATACATGTATGTCCCTTACACTTCTAAAAAGTCTAGTGTTCATATCTTTTCCTCTCACCCCTTCTCAAACCTATTCTTGTTTGTCACTCAAGCCTCAGTAAAGCTTAGGGGGTGGCAGGGAAACTTATTCTTATTCACACTAAGTTATAAATCAATGCAAACAAAGAGATAAAATATTTATATTAAGAAAAATAAAAACAATTTAAATTTCATGCATCATTCAATAAATACTGTGTAGTCTTTTAGATGCTGGAAAGGGTCAAACGGGGGCCCTGAAATAGCACTCCTTGGACGTCTAAAGAAGGGTCTATAATGTTTTCCAGTGGAGGAGCTCTGTTCTAGATGTAGACTCTTAATGGAAAAACTTTTTTTTCTCTACCGTAAGCAGAAGACTACTTTTTCTTTAAGAAATTTTATCTGTTTATGAACTGATAAGAAAGTCAAAATGAAAATTCAGTGCCTAAACTAACTTACTCTATGTCTAAGTGTGGTATATGGCTTTATATTTTTCTATCTCTGTATTTTTTTGTGTTTTTATTTCTTTCGTTAATAGCTGACATACAATATTATTTGTTTCAAATGTACAGTACAGTGATTAGACATTTACAGACCTTACAAATTGATCACCCCGTTAAGTCTAATACCTATCTGACATCATACATACTTATTATAATATTAATGAAATAATACCTGTACTTTATATACCCATGACTATTTTTATATCTGGCAATGTGTACTTCTCAATCCCTTTCTTCTTTACCACCCACCCCCTAAACCCCCACCTGAAAAGATATATACACCCCCATATTCATTGCAACATTATTTACAATGCTTAAGATATGGAAGTAATCTCCCTTCATATTTTATCTTCATATGTCTTTCAAAGTTCAACATAGGCAGAAATATGAATGTCAAGAGATGTGCATCAAAACAAGCCTTATGGGACCCTGAAGATCCAGAAGTTTGTGCACAAATGAAGCAGTTTATTTTATTGGTCTTTCAACAAAACATGCTTCAATTGCATTACTTTCGCTTCTATGATGGCTTAAATGCTTCCAAGAGGCATGAAAGTAACTCACTGCCTGCAGAGATGGAAGAATAACACAGATGACAGTGCATTTAGAAAGAGGCAGACAATGCCCGCTATTGCTTCATTACTCTGTCATCAGAGATATCAGTGCTAGGTTGGGCGCTGAGCATCAGCCCATGTAGCCTGATATGAGTTCATGGGGCTGGAATTCAAAACACTGACCAGCTGTGGGAACCCAGTGAGAAGCCTGTCACACTGAATGGTATCCAGATTAGAGCTGTGAGAATTCGGGAAAAACTTCTTGCTAAGTAAGTTTACTTCTTCATTTTCTTTCTTTTTTAAGTTGCACTGTCTACAAGAATCCTGAACCCATAGTCACACATATGGACAATAAAAAAGGCAACTCTAAAAATATTTTTGAGGTAATCGGGGAATTTGTAATACTGACTGGATCTTTGATGACCTTTTAATTATAATTTTTAAGTATAATATTAGCATTCATTTTATGTAGCAAAATATCCATAATTCTTCAGAGATGTGTACTGAGGAATGTAGGGGTAAAATGAAATGACATCTGGAATTTGCTTTAAAATAATTCAGAGGAAAAAAGGAAAGAGGGAAAGAAAAAGATTAAACAAGTATCGCAAACCCTTAGTAATTATTGGATCTGGGCTGGTTTAAGAAGGATCAATAACATACCCTCTCTCCTTGTAAAAGTATGTTTGAAAATAAACAATAAGAGTTTATTATAAAATGGGAAAAATAAATGATTCCAGACAAAAGGGAAAGTTATTCCTTAACTAGTGTAAAAGTATTTTTTAGTTTAGGATTTTCTCAAGGCCTGGTTACTGTCAAATAAATTATCTACAAGTCAAACAAATGAAAAATTCATGCTTTCAGGTATTCAGGTCTTAAGAACATCTTTTTGTGATGTGTACATTGATGGGAGAAGACAGCAGCTTAAGTAAATTGGCCAAAAACTGGAAGGGTACATTGCTTTATTTGGTACTTAACTGTTGATTACTGTTCTTAGCAGTGGCCATGATGGGAATACACTAAGAAGGAGAATTGGTGGTCCCAGGTTCCATAGGATTTTTTTCTCATAAGTCCCTGTGTGACTTTCAGTTAACATCTCTGTCCTTTCTACGCTCTTGTTTCCTCATCTACAAAATAAAATGGTTGCATGACATGAGAGCTAAAGTTTCTTTCAGGCCTTAAAGTATGAATTCCAAATAACTTTAGCAAATCTGCTTCAGTAATATGGGAGATACTAAAAGTCAAGTTCTGGATGTGAATTGGCAAATCAGTAGACAGCAAATTTATTAAGCCCTTATTGAATTTTCAACACAGGAAACCCAAGTGTAGCAACATTTGCTCTTAAGAAAATCAAATCGGCAAATGAAATAATATAAAAAAAAAACATTTAAAAAATGGCTTTAGCCACAGAACAATTATATTAAGGGGAAAAATTGCCTGCTCAAATATTTTGTACATTTGTTTTTCCTAACACAGGAAAGAATGAATACAAAGGACCCTCACTTATACCTCAAGAAAGTTCTAAAATAATTTTTATTCCCTTCACAATTATTGAAGCCATGTACTTCCAACGAAATTAAACTGTTTGAAGTGAGAGGGTTAGGGGGGCAGAGCTGGATTTACAAGACCACCCAAACCATTCATTGGCTTACGTTCTTCTCTGGAAAGTTTAGCAAATGCTGGTGTTACAAATACATGACTAATTTCAGAAAAATACCCTACCTTGAGGCAGCATTTGATGTACAAAGCTAAAGTCCATTTAATTCTGGGGCTTTGCTTTCTGCAACTTGGTGTCTTCAGCTTTCTTGCACTTCTGGCTGTTTTATTGGAAATTTGAGGTCAGTAAACCACACATCATCAAGCAGGCAGAGCACTCTAGATTTCACTGAAACAGTTACTGGTAAATCTTATTATGCAAATAATCTTTTTTTAAATGTTTTCTTTCTTTTTTTTCAATTTTATTTTAATCATTGTTCAATTACAGTTTTCTCCCCTTTACTCCCAATCCAGCCCACCCACCCCTCCCTCCCAACTTCCCTCCCATTACCACTCTCCCCCTAGTTTTTATCCATGTGTCTTTTAACTTTGTTCCTGTAAACCCTTCCCCTTTTCCCCTGAAACTCCCTCTTCTCTCTC
>PVIA01006747.1:0-68532 GCA_004024845.1 Tonatia bakeri
TTTTTTTTTTTTTTTTTTTGGTGATTCCTCCTTTCCTTTTGATTGGTGGTTGTTTCCTTGTCTCTCCATTTTAGGTGACTCTTTTTGTTTGTTTCTATGTCTCAGGTTCCTCTGCTTTGACTCCCTGTCTTCATGTGGTGGGTTTCAGTGGTAGGAGACCTGTGGTACTCAATGGTGCAGTCTCTTTGATATACTAATCTGGATGCTTTAGAGATGCCCTTTATTTGGCTTACATCGGTTCTGTTGTTTACTCAGGTCTTGATTATTGATGTCTCATTCATTGGTGAGTTTTCTCCTCCAGTTGGGTGACTGAGAGTCACAACACCCACCTCTTCTTATATGCTGTTGTACAGGTAGTAGTTAACAAAGCAAAACTTCCCAGAAAACCAAACCCATGCCAGCAAAAATAACCCCTACCACATCAAAAATATCAACAGCAAATGAGCAAAGTTTAATAAAGGTGGAAAGAGATTAGGAATATAAGATAGGAAAAAGATGACTAAAGCAGAGAAAAATGATTTTGAGAGGGAAGAGGAAAGAGAAGTAATAAGGGTAGGGAATAGAAACCAGGTGAAGGGAGAAAATAATATTTAAAATGTAAGTACAAAAGGGAAAGGTGATGGCAAAATGGTTTAAGAATAGGGAAGAGTCTAATGTGAGGCTTGAAATAAAATTAAATATAGTGAACTAATAGGAACAGAATTGAAGAAAAACCACAGCAGGGTCAGTAACAATGACAGATGAGCAAAGAGTAATAAAAGTGGAAAAAGAATAAGAAGAGAAAAGAGAATATGAGATCTCTACATAATAAAAATGATTTTTGAGAGGATAGAGAAATAATAACAGTAAGAAATAGAATCCAGGCTAAGAAAGGGAAAAATAAAATTCCAAACTCAAATAAGCAAGGGCAGGAAGAAGGCAAACATGGAGTAAGACAGTGGGAGAGTAACCTATGAGACTTGAAATTAAAAAATGGTGAACAAAAAGGAATAAATTGAAGAAAAACAGGAATAAACACAATATCCATGCCAAACAAGCAATGATTAATAAAGGTGTAAAGAAAATAAGAATATTACAAGAAAGGGAAAAAGAATGTGAGCTGACTAAAGGAAAGAAGAAAGATTTTGAGAAGATAGGGGTAGGAGAAATAGCAAGAATAAGGAATAGGAATAAGGCATAAAGGGAGAAAATAAAATTTGCAATGCAAATAAGGGCAAGAAGAAGGCAAAATGTTGTAAGACAAGGGGAGGGTATAATGTGAGAATTGAATTAAATATTAAATAAAATATAAAAATATAAATAAAAATAAAAGGCAAAATGTAATGAATTAGTTAGACTACAATTGAAGAAAAAATAGAAATGTCAAAAAGCTATATGAGAGAAAAAATGAATGTTCTGAAGAAGAATGAGATGGAATTCTCAGCAGTTTGGTGTTTGCCTTCTGTCTTCTCGATCTGCCTCTGTCTTTTTATCAGCTTAAGGTACAGGTGTTGATCATCCAACTTCTGGCAACACCACATACACCACTTTCACCTGCCTCTAGAGGATTTTGATCAGGAGGGTGGGAACCCTGGGTCACCCCTGGGTCTCCTCTGGGAGGCGGTGTTCAGTCTTCTGTGATAATTATGGGTGTGTTCCCCCGTCCCTGCACCACCTGTCTTGGTCTGCTCCAGCTTATTTCCCATAATGTACAATTTTTGATGAACTAGCTGTCCATTTCAAGGGAAGTACCAATCTGTGTAAGAGGATCAGCTCTTCCTTCCCACTTGGTGATGTAGGCAGCTCTGTGTGATAGCCAAGGCTGGGTGGGTCCCTGATTACCCCTTGCTGCACTGATTTCTGATTTCCCTGCCTTGCTGGCCTCAGTGAAAGAGGGCCCTAGAACTAGTTAGTCTATCTTTTCTTCCTTTTGGCCTTTCTCTTTTCATCTTTCTCCTGTGGATATGCACCTTGCAGGGGCTTCTAGAGCCTGTCTTGCCTGTTCTTCAGAGCTTCCATGGTGCTTGCAGTCCTGCAGGAGTTGAGGGCTGGGTACATCCTTCCCTTTCAGAGGTTTGAACTCTGCCAGGGAAGGGGGTTCTGCCTGGCTGTAAATCAGGTGCTCCCAACTCTTGCCTGTCTAATTCCCAGCCCACTACCCTTGCGGTGGACACAGTCCTGAACTCTCTGTTTTGCATAGCCCCCAGCTTGCTAGCCTTACTGGGCTGGGACCAGAAATCCACTTGCTGTGCAACTTTCTGATCTTTCTGCCCAGCTGTATTCAGTGGAAGCAAATTGCACTTCAATCTTGTCCCTTCGCTGGCAGGGCAGCTGCACACAAGGTCCCTGCACAGCATGCTTCAGCTCCCCTTTTAAACAGTCTTTCTGTGTCACACCTACTGCAGTACTGAATCACTGTCCAGTTTTCCACACAAACCACCTCTCCAAAAAGTCAAAAGTCTCCCTGCTCATGGCTGGCCACAGCCTGCCTCTGCCTGACCTTGTGTGGCCTCTTAACCTTTTGGGAGATAGAGTCCCTGTCTCTCTCCGGCACTGTCTCAGTTGATGTCAGGCGCTACAGCTATGAATGTGCGGCTCACTGTGTCTGTGTAGCCTGGATCTCCTAAACTTCATATATCCTCCAAGTCACTTGCTGCCTGAGTCTGGGGTCCCTGCCCTGGGAGGGCAGGAGAGCCACAAAGCTATGATTTCTAACCAGTCTCCCTGCAGCTGCAGGCACCACACATGGGGCACTTCCGCTTTAATTTATATAATCTCCTTACCTCCCATTGTGAAGCATCTTCTGTACTCCTTGGCTTCCAAACTTCATCTCAATTAAGATTCCATTGACTGTTCAGGTTATTTATGAGCAGATCAGTTGAGAATCCAAGTTGGAGGCCAGAGCGAGTAGACTCAGCTTCCACCTACTTGGCCACCATCTTCTCCCCATGTGAGCCACAGGTCCTGATCTGCACTCCACGTCGCTCTCATGAATCACAGGGGTAACAATGCATTTAATTGCATTTCAATCATTCAAACAGAGCAAGATGCAAAAAATCATAACAGATTAAAAGGAACTAAATTTTCTGTTTCCTTCTAGTGTTTTTAAGTCACTTTTAAGTTATGACCATAACATTGATTTTGTCTGACTCTCTTGAATTGTTCTTGACTCCCCTCTCTCCTTAACCTCCCACCCCAAATCCAATCCGTCAACTGGAAATGGTATCATCCGCTGTCTCTCTCTTCTTCCACTGACTTTTCTCTGCTGAATTTCTTCTCTTTTACATGCACCACCATAGTGCTATGCTGATTTTAGATTACTTGAGATGGGAGCCTGGCCTCTTTTAATTTTATTTTTCAATTATAGTTTACATTCCATATCATTTTCTATTAATTTCAGGTATAATATTTAACACAATTCTCACTTGTAAATTTTCTATGATAATTATATTTGCACATATTTTTTTCAATACATTCTGGAGTTCCTATCCCTTCTAGGAAAGTGAATGCAGGAGCCAAGACATGGTGAACAGAACTAAGAACATTAAATTTATCTCAGAGAATCTGAGAACCTTACAATATAGTTCTGATATCTTGTTTAATCCACAAGAAAGAAAACTAAACTGAAACCACATACTATTTATACCGATTCCCATCATTTTCCCTTCTTCTTTTCTGTATTAAATGACAGCAAAAAAAATCACAGAGCTATGCCTTGCTTATATCCTAAACAAAGTATCTCAAACAAAGAATGGGGAATGGTTTGTATTTGAGAGAGCGGTCAGCCGCAAACCAGGAAGACTGACAAAATGAATCCCCTCAAGTGTCAGTGTTAAACCACCTTATCTTGTGAGTCCCTTTATTCCCAAAGATGCTTATTTAAGAGATGTATGATGGCATCATGGATAGAATCAGAAGCAAATGAAAAAAATCAAAACTGTAATAGTAGTAAGTGCCAAACTGGCATGTAGCCAAGGTACCTACTGGGCAGGGATCAAAGACACATATGGTGAGTCTCAAACAATGATGTCATAGAACTTTGGCAAGTATCACTAGAGTAATACACTCCAGCCTTAAACAATAAAAAAGAAAGAACAAAAACAACTTGGTTACCAATACTGGATGATATCTAAGGGGAAGTAAAGCTTTCAACGTCTCAGTTTTATTGCTGAAAAATTCAGAAAACTTCTCACATACCTTAGGTCTGGTTGATCTAAATTGATGGGAAGGATAAAGGAATATTTAAAAACATTCTTGGCATTTGGTCACTAAAATCAAAGTTCCATTAACAATAGCATTGTTCCAAGATACAGCATTCTTATGAGAGTAAGTAATGAGATCTATTTTACCGAGTAACACCCCATCCCAGGTGATGGATACCTGGCACTAGATACAGAAATCAGAACAAAGCTGCAGACCACATTTCTCCAGATGTAAGAATCTATTTATTCTTTTACTAATTCAGAAGATTCCAAACACATTACCTTTACCAAATATAGTATATAATAAAAGATACAGACATCACTGTTATTAGTTCATTAGATGGCTGCAGTGTAGATAATTTTTACCAATACATATAAAAGTATCTTTTAATTCTATTGTGTATAAACTCAGACTCTATTTGGAAAAAGTGTTTATCAATCAGTTGATATATATTAATGGGATACAGTAAACATGACCTTAATAAGTAAATCATATACTATTACCTGTGGACAATATCATTGATTCTGAATCAAGTCCCAATGCATGATAAGACAAACCATTATTGATTACAAATCAAAGCACTTAGTGTTTTGTATTTCCTCTTATTGAATCATCCCAGTCCACTGTTAAGAGTGTACATATGACATTGCCTTAGTTAAAGGGAATCTATAAAACTCAAATTTAATGACTTCTATCGATATTGGTTTAATGGACTAAAGAAATTTTTGTGTTTTTTTAAAATTTGATACTCAGTAGCTAGTGGGAAAAAATATATAAACAGTTATATAAGAGATGCCTTCCTGACTTTAAAGATCTCACATTCTAGTGGCAATATCTGATGAAAACTAGTTAGAAATATTAGATGGTGCAGATATGTTTCAATAATAGAAATGTAAGAAATTAAATTCCAAAGTTGTGTAATCTGGATAAAAAACATTATAGCAGGATTTGCATGGTCATTAAATGCTTCCTGAGTAATTAATTGTATGTAATTACTATTAGATAGGATACGATGCTGCTGTGGGAAATGATAATGAACAAGGCAGTCTTTAACATGCACGCAAAACCTTTACCATTTGGTAGTGAAATATGATGTTCCTCAATGATCTACATCCGAGTGGTATGTTGAGAAGTGCCAACCATGGCATAAGTTGAGACCACAAGCAAAGGCAGTAGACTCCATGTTCGGTTGGGAAAATAAGAGATGTCAGGAAGGAGGCCACATTTGAGAGAGCTGGGCAAAGTGATCCTATTGTAACGAAGGGAAGGAACAGGGGAGAGGGGAGAAAGATGAATTGATAATAGGCTGTGTTACTACCAAGAATTATCAAGATACAGAAATGACTTTTAAATAAAAATATTCAAAAAATTACCTTATTTAATGATATTTTTAAAGATTTTATTTATTTATTTTTAGAGAGAAGAGGAGGGAGGGAGAAAGAAAGGGAAACATTGATGTGTGAGTCTGTTGCCTCTCACACGCCCCCAGCCAGGGACCTGGCCCACAACCCAGGCACATGCTCTGACTGTAAATCAAACCAGCTTTTCGGTTTGCAGGCCGGCACTCAATCCACTTGAGCCATACCAGCTAGGGCTGATTTAATGCTATTTTATCTCCCTGGTTATTTCACTATGGATATTATAGGTAAAATAATCATGTTCAATTTTGTCACAGATGAATATAAACACATAAATCTACCAAAGGTGCTAAAGAGACTAATTTTAAATTGTTTTTGTTTTGTTTTGTTTTGTTGCAAGTCAGACATATACCAAGAGCTTCAGATTTTTAAAAGTGTGCCATACCTATTCTTCATAGGCAAGGGAAGAAAAGTCATATTTATGAAGTGACTAGACATATAAAGCATTTTGCTGGGTATTTTAACTATGTGGATGAATAATCATCCCCATTTAATAGGTGAAGAAACTCAGGGAACTTGAATTACACAGAAGTAAAAAAAGTGTAAGAGGTAGACTAAAATTAGTGTCTGCCAAATTCTTTGCTCTTTCTTTTCATCTCATTATTTTCAAGAATAAATATTAAAATGACTTTGCTAACACACAGTCATTTGTTTCCCCTAACATCCTGTAGAAAAGGAAATCCTTGCTCAGAATTAGGACTAGGACTTGAACTCAGTCTTCTGACTCTGCATCCCATGTGATTTCCACAGTACATGAGGAACCAACCTTGTCCTAAATATAAAACCCAAGGACCTTTTCAAGTTTTATGGCATTAAAAGTACTGTCCTAGGAAACAACATAAGGTTAAAGAACTCTCTTGACCACTTTAGCAGCTATGCATGCTTTGTCTTATTGGAGGGTTGAAGCCTCAGTTCTAAGTCTCCAAAGAAAATTGGCAGAGGGGTAGTTCATCTTGATAATCGTGTGTGGTGATGGTCACAGTGGTGATGGTGGGATATCGCTTTTTATAAGCCATTCAAGTTATACATTTATTATGGCTATAAGTTTACCAATATAACTATGTTTATCACAGGAATTATGACTTTGAGTTCCTAACCACTTTTTTCTTTCCCCCCCTCTGTGACTTTGCATACTCACTAGTACATTTCCCCACATATCATATTTTCCCACTGAACTAATGGAAGTTTTCTCTGTCATATAAGAAAGTTTTCCCATCATGGAAAAAGTAGTTGCTTTGCCAATAGTTTCCCATAGTTCTCTTGGAAGTATAGTTCTCTAAAGAATTCACAGCTGATTGGATAATGGAATTTCATTTTTATTAGAATGCCATCACTCCCAGAACATTTTAGTTAAAAAGGTAAGGGAAGAAAGTCATAAGAGTACTTTAATAACTAGTATTATTCAATGCACTGCATTTTTTCTAGCCCCAAATCACTAACATCAGAAATGGAAATGCATCAATATGGAATCATATGCATTCTAAGGCAATAATATATAGTTATTGTATAATCCAGTATTAGTTTTTATAACTTTCAAAAACTCATGTGATATTTGAATAACTTTTCACTCATTTAAAGTTAGGAGTTAACTAAAAGTTCTCACACCAGAGGCCTAGGGAGGAGATTCCCCTCTTCCCATTCAATTCTTGCTTAGTTTTCCTTTGAGGTCTTATTTTACTTTATTACTCTATGTTGTAAAAAGACACTTGTTACATTATTTATTTTATTATTCACTCAGAAACTTTCCCTACCCCATAGTTAGGTATACACAGAGATTTCTGATTCTAGGTAATTAATATTTGCTTAATAGAAGGTTAGAAGTTACAGAGTTAATTTTAGAATTAACCAGCATTACTTGCAATATTTTAGAAATGTTTCTTAGCCTTGAAACTCTATCTTCAACAGCAGAATAACTTAAATTGATGTTTCTTGACCTCAGCACTACTGATTTTGGGGGACTGATAATTCTTTGTTGTAAGGGCTATTCTGTTTGTGGTAGGAATTTTAGCAGAGCCTCTGGCCTCTACTCATAGATACCAATAGCATCCCCCAACTAGTAACAACAAAAATTATCTCCAGAGATTACCACATGTCCCCTGAAAGGCAAAAATCACCGTTGGTTGGGAATCACTGGTTTAAACAATGATGAAAATGATAACAATAATAACAATGATGATGACAAAGACCTTATGATGTGCCAGGTTCTATTTATTCTGTGTACTTTAACTAAATATTATCCTAGTCACAAGAAAGGTTCTGTGATTTCCACTTTACAGATAAGATATTCTGAGCACAGAGAAGTTAACCAAGTCACGTAGCATCACATGGCTCGTAAGACAGCTGGAATCCAAACCCAAGCCGTCTGACTTCAGAGCCTATGCTTTTAATTGTCGGGCTTTGCTGAAATCACACTAAGCAAGAAAGAAATCCATCAAAAATATAGATAATTTTAGCTTTAATTTCTTTTCCACAATTTCAAACATTTAAACCTTGGAAAACAGAGTTCCTGCAAATTGAAAATCTCTCCAAATAGGTCGGTTTCCCTTATTCCATTACTGCTGTTCATTGAGCTGTTGAAATTCCATTAAAAAACAGATTTCCTAGGCAGAGATTTAAAGCTCAAGTCAGCAAGTTAGATACCTGGGATCACCACACTGATCCTAACATAACCATAGTCACGCGTATGAGACCCATTATTATAAGACTGTTTAAATGTGTTATTACTTTATAATCATTTTACTATTAAATGGATGGCTTCTTTTTATTATCATTAGTTCAGAAGAAAATAATTAAACTTAGTTCATAGTCTTTACCCTATCTCCCTTAGTATTCAAATATTTGTTTAACTTCTTACAATAATAGACAGCTAAAATTATATTTCTTTTTCTTCTATCTTAACTGTGTGTGGCCAAGGTAATATTTTCACACAAAATAAAATCTATCATGCAACATAATTTATAAAGGTAAAACCTTTGTAAGTACTGTATCTATAGGAAATGTGATTTCTCTCTTGTTCTTAAACCATGTTTTAATCACTTTCAAGATTTTATAAAATCTTAAAAGGAATATAATCTAATAACCAAAGTTGTATCTAATAAAGCACAATTAATTTATATGTAACAAAAACATGGCATGTATTATTTCCTTCAAGCTTCCAGGAAAGTTAACTGAAATAATATTAAACTATACTTAATTTATATTCATTGATTGATTTCTATGTGTCATACGCTATCTTAACAGTTCTTTATATATTAGCTTATTTAACCCTCATGACTACTCCTTCTGGTAGTTACCTTTAATACCCCATTTTGGAAGAGAAGAATCAGAACCATGGAGATATTAAAGAATTTGACTCAAGTCACATAGCTAGGAAATATTAAGCTGGTTTATAAACCCAAGCAGTTTGTCACCAAATTTGTGATGGTATCACTGAATGTATACTGCCCTTGTAAAATGAAAGATTCATCATCATATATGATACTGTTTAGCATTTTATTAGATAGATAAATGAGAAGGAAAAGTGTGCTTTGTCTCTTAAGAATTGTACTATCTGTGAATTTTTTGGCAGCAGAGGGTGAGAATTTTATCTTACAATGAAATGAATTAATAATTATAAAATCATTCTGAATATAATGATGCTAAACTATTACTTGGACAGATAACTTAAATCCCTTCACCCCGGTCCTTAGCTTGAATGTCCAGGTCGGTCCATGCCGTTCTCATTACCCGCGTCAGGAAGATCTAGTTCGCTGCACTCAGTCCTGGGTTATACTTGTCCTGGTGTCCTGTACTCTAAAATTTCCTGAATTTCTCATTTTAACAGTATTGTTTAATAACTGTATTCAAATAGCCAAGGTGGGTTAAGTCGATCTCCACATTGTGCTTCCAGCTTCTGCCATAATCTCATTCTGCAGTGTGTGAGACATTTGTTCTGAGAGTGGAGTCCTCACTTTCACACGTGGTTAAATCTGTAAGGTGACCAGCAACAAGCCTCTTTATTTGATATTTTCCAGATGCAACTTAAAACTACGATCTCCCTTTCAAGGACAGCATGCAGGGTGCCTGCTGATAAAATAAAATGTGCTTTGTGAGAAGCAGCAAGGGACAGCTAATTCTCTCTGGTCTTAGGTGGTGATAATGGTAAAAGAAATCTACCCAGCAGCCCCTGCTGGCCCCTTGGTCTCACCAGCTAGTTTGTTGTCCCATATCCCCTTCCTAGTCCTGTGAAATGTCTGAAGCTGTCAGAATACCAATCCTCTGGGTCAGAGGGAAATATTGAAAATTAAAGACTAAGCATACCTGAGTTATACAAGGGAATGGAGGCTGAACAGCCCTCCTGTGATGTATTCTGAACACTCTGAATATTCTGGAGTTTTTAAAAACTTACTATACAATATAAATCTACTACTGTTTATTTTATTTATGCTAATACTTTTTATTTTACAATAAAATATATTGATAGCAATCACATGAGAAAATAGAAATGTGCATTTAAAATAATGAGTTCTGAATTTCCATTTTTCAATATAGTTGATGAGGCACATGTCATTCAAACAAAATGTGTTTCACTATCTACCATGAGGGTTGTACAGCTCACATGAAAATAAAACACAGATCTAAAACAGAAGCACTAGGATTTTAAGCAAACTGGGTCCTAAAACAATATCTAAACACATGCACATTCAGAGGAGGAATAGATAGGTAGATCTATTCACATATAGTAAAATATATATGTAATACATATATTGAATATATGTATTAAAGATTTTCTACTCTTTTTTAACAAAATACCTTCACTATTTAGCAGAATCATTTACAAAAATATTCAATAAATATCAGAGATAGACTGATTTACAAAGTTGCTCACAAACGTTCTAGTATTCTAAAAATCAGATCAATACGTGAAGTGTGACTTTCCATTTAGATAAATGAATATTCTAAGTTAATTCTGCCTATTTACATCTTAGGACTTTTTTGTTTTGTTTTGCTTTCATGCACATAGTGTGTGTGTTTTCACATGTGGGTAGTAAAGCTAGGGCTGCTAGTATATTCATTTCACGAGGAAGAGAACTTATAAGTGGCACCTATTTATTACATTGTCTTCAGAGATTTCAAATGGAAAAGCAGCTCAACTGGTTTTGACAAAAATTTTATTTAATTTTGCATCTGACTGATGGAATCAAATAAAGCTTTTGAAATTTATTTTACCAAGGTAAAATATCTGACTTTACTGTGGATACTAGAGTAAGTTAAAAGTTCAACAATGAAGAAAAATCTTTTTCTTGTGATAATACAAATAAAAATTGTGGTGGAACACAGCAGTATTGTAAATGCAATGTTCTTACTAAAGAACCTAAAGAGCAAAAATGTACTTGGAATTGGTTATGAAACAAAAATAATTCACGAATGTGTCCAAACTTGGGAAATGATCTACTAATCACAATTGAAGATATGGATATCAAAATTAGAATATACATCATAAACCACATTTTATTTGTGATGAACTAATGTTGAAAAACAAAGCAAAGTGAAACAAAACACAGAATTATAACAATATAAAAGCTATTTTCAACTGGTGTGCCACAAGAACTTTGAAGACATTCAATAGCTGACTATTTAGTCAGGGGCACCGACCTCTTTTCCCTTAGATTGTCAAATAAAAAAAAATGCCAACAGCCAACACACAACAGTGGTTCTTTGTGAATGAATCAAAATTATACCTATTTTTAATAAGATCAGCAAGAAATATATTTTGATGTGCTGCAGAATTCTTTGTAATTAGTTTATGTGTGCCATGAGATAAAGGCTGAAAATTGCTGCAGTTTATATTATGCTTCTTCACTGATAGCCTTTTATCTGATTTTAGATAGTAGCAGCTTTGTAAACTACTTTGTAAACTACTTTGTAAATCAATCTGTCTCTGATTTGTATTGAATATTTTTTTGTAAAAGATTCTGGTAAATGGTGAAGACAACTCTTTCAAAAAGAGTTGGAAATAGTTAATATGAAGGCTTCAACTTTTGAACATTGAAGCAAATTGCAATTACAAGGTATAGAAAGTAAAGCTTGCAAAAAGAAGTTTTTAGTATTTATCTTTATTACTTCAATCTAAATAGTGAAAGTTAAATGATGCACAAAATTTAAGTCTAAACTTCTACAATTGAGTTTTGTATTATCTTGAATTTTGGAAAGAATATTTTGATAACAGTCATAGGTTTTGTATAAATTCATATTCTGTATGGGAATGAAATATAAATTAATAGGTATATGCTTTCACAACATTTAATTTGAAAAATATTTGACAAAGTAGATATTGAATAGGATGATGACTTTAATATTGAAATATAGATATTGAATTAGAATAACATATTTATGAAGACAGCTAGCTTGATGAATTTACATTGTAATTATTTCTGTCAATGCAAAAGTATTCTAAAGGCAATTAAAATTATAGTACTTTATAATTGCTTCAGTTAAAACTTTCAAATTTTGAATAATTTTTAGGAATTAAGAACACCTATTTAGAAGATATTTTTCTGAGCTTACCAGGAACCTCAGTAAGTTCATAAAAATATTCTCAATTAAAAAAAAATTTGAGATCCACAGAAGAATCCAGTAAAAAAGTTAAATTTCAGTATTACTAAACAAAATATGTAACTTTAGAAACGAATGTAGATCTATTATGGAAAAAATTGATGCTATGCCCATATTGAAAAAAACATATATGTACATTTTAGAAAATATCAGTGATCTGCTATTAGAAAAAGATATAAATAAAATGAATGAAGTTCATTAATACATGTGGTTTTGAGGGTTAATATTCATATAATTACAACAATGAAATTTATTTGCTTTAATATAAATAGATATATATTTCTATTTTGTAAAGATAATTGAAAATATTTTTGAGCCCTAGCTGGTGTGGCTCATTGGATTGAGTATGGGCCTGTGAACAAAAGGGTCGCTGGTTTGATTCCTAGTCAGGGCACATGCCCGGGTTGCAG
This sequence comes from Tonatia bakeri, assembly GCA_004024845.1. Classification (NCBI taxonomy): domain Eukaryota; kingdom Metazoa; phylum Chordata; class Mammalia; order Chiroptera; family Phyllostomidae; genus Tonatia; species Tonatia bakeri. The sequence continues at coordinate 12,605 of PVIA01006747.1, forward strand.
GACAGGTCCCTAGCAGGGGCATGTGAGAGGCAACCACACATTGATGTTTCTCTTCCTTTCTTTCTATCTCCCTTCTACTCTGTCTAAAAATAAATAAATAAAATCTTAAAAAAAAAGAAAATATTTCTGATAAAAGCTATTTTTTAGGTACACCAATATACTGGTCAATAAATAAGTTTCAAAATTTACAAAATTAGTTTTAGTGCACTTTCAAATTCAAAAGGATCTCAGTTTGGACAAAAAAATCATACAGTTACTCTATGTGGTTAAAACCATAGCATACATGGAAACCTGCAATAAGATTGCAGTAGTTTTCTGTTACTGTGTAACAAATTGCCACAAACCAGCAGCTTAAAGCAACATATATTTAATATATCCATCCCAGTGTGTCAGGTATCTAGGCATAGTTTCACTAGGTCCTCTCCTCAGGGTTTCACATGGATATAATCATGGTAAATGGGTTGTGTTCTCAACTGAAATCTCAGCAGGGGAAGAATCCACTTTCAAGTACATTCGGGGTGTTGGTCAGAGAACCTACTTCTCTGTGGCTACATGATTATAAGTCCTCACTTTTTGCTGGCTAGAGGCTGAAAACTGCTGTCAGGTCCTGGACACCACCCATAGTTCTTGCCAGGTGGGCTTCTCCAACATGGCCATTTACTTCACTGAGCCTAGAGAAGAGTCCCTAGCTCCAGCCTCCTCAGAAAGTGCTTCATGTGATATAATGTAACTACAGAAATAACATCCGATAACCCTATCCTATCAATTAGAAACAAGTCACAGGTTCTGTCCACATTCACAGAGAAGGGATTACACAAAGATGTGAACCCTAGGAGGCTGGAATAATTGGGTATCAACTTAGGGTTTGTCTGTTATAAAGATGATACATATCAAAATACTTTTTCAAAAATGAATGTGCTAGTATATGATCACATATTACTCATAGGCTGCAATGATTCTAAAATATGTCCACAAGGTCTTTGATGCCCCTACCCTGAAAGGTGGTATCTATGTACCCTCTCCTTGACTCAGGGCCAACCTTAGTTACTCTTTCTAACCAATCAAACCCTGTGGGAGCCATGTGTTGTGACTTCTGAGGCTATGCTGATTTTTCCTGATCTGTTTCTACCACCTGCTCTTTGGTGGCCCCTTTTGGGACATACCCTTTCAGAACCCAGCCTTCATACTCTTGAGGAATCCACATCACATGGAGAGGTTGTGTGTAGGTGCTTCAGTCAACAGACCCAGACCAGATGCCAGAATATGAATAAAGAAGCCATCTTGAAAATAAATTTCCCAGCCCCAGATGTTCAAGGCCACAATCTCCCCTAAGAATTCACAACTGAGGCTCCAGACACTGTGGAGCAAGGAACATTTGTCTTTTCTGTACCTTTTCCTAATTCCTGATCCACAGAATTCATGAGAGTAATAAAATGGTTGTTCCTTATAACTCTAAGTTCAGGGTGGTTTGTTATACAGCAATAGTAGCTAGAACACATATTAAGCATTTATGTTTAATTTTTGTTTAAAATAGTATGATAAAAAAATAATGACATAACTCTGAATACTCTGGAAAATTATACAAAAAACATATTAAAAGTCTGTGAATTTTATAGATCCACATTTTAAAATCTTAAGTATATCTCCCAATGTATTTAAATAATATGTACACTTTGTTTTCTTTCATATATATTATCAGCAATTAGTTCATGAAGTTTATATGACTAGAGGCTCAATTTTGCAATAAGTTATCTGCCAAGTTAAGCATTTTACATTTAAAACAGCTATGACAATTATACTTACTATGTAAATGTTGAAAAGCAATGAAAAATACTAAAATGTAGAATGCTCATAACTAAAGCCAGTTGTTAATTTATTAACATGGAAAAATATTTAAATACTACCAATTAAATGAAAAAGATATTAAAATAATGTTACGTATAAAGAGTAAAATATGTTTGATATGAAATGATACTTTATCACCAACAAAATGTGGGTATAATTTACTTTTCCGTATTTCATTTGGGTTTATTTCGAGGTCAAGGTGCACAATTTAGATGTTATGAATAATGTAAGATATTTCTTGGAACCTAATATAAGAGAGTAAAAATATTTTGACTTGGGGTTTTAATTACAAATACCATGTAATAAACCCAATAATACTTTAATAAAAAAATTTTGGAAAAAAAAACCTTGTGATCATATATACTTTTATTTTCTAAAGTTGAAAATACAATGCCTCTATGAGACTTCCCCTTTGTCACAAGAGTACCAAAGGTGTATTAAAATAAATGGTTAAATATGTGTTACAGCTGCTTTGTCTACGAAGACATAGCTTCTTTCATAACAAAAACAGTTCTTATGTAAGAATGAATCCCAGATTTGCAAAGCTGCTATTGAAAAGAATACAGAAGTTGTTAAGAGGGAATTGAAATACAAGATATATTAAGAAGTTGTAAAAGAGTCAGGGCTCATGGCCCAGAAAATTACATGTCTGGATTCTGTGGACATCTAAAAAAAAACCCTTGTACTTATTGTTACCTTTGAGAAAAAGTAGGAAGGAACTACCAATGACAATGGTAAAGTGAAGAAATTATTTTCAAAATTAATTGCAGGTAAGATACTAACTGAGATCGAACATTTTTAAGTACAGAAAATAGAAATGTTAATCATTATGACCAGCACCACTACACAACAATAAGTCACTTTAAACCAAACTTACATTCTTGATTTTTTTTTTACAGACTTATTAACTTGGTAAGACAAGGAAATGGAGTAGAGTACTTAGATATTTCACCTTCATAAGGGAAAACTAAGAAAGAAGCATGATAACTGTAAGAAAATTCTTGGGAAAATCCATTGTGGAAGAAGGATTAGACTGGTTCTTTGTGAAAACAAAGATGAGAATTTGGATCAGTGGGTGAAAATCAAGGTTCAGTGCAATGAGGAGGTTTCCCTCAATCGGCACAGGTCAACTGTTCTGCACACATTCAGGCCATGTGGAGTCCTTGTCATTGGATGTGTTCAGTACACCCCACCAAAAAACAAAACAAAACAAAAAAACCCACTTTTGCTGAAGAAGGGTCTACCGGCTGTTTTCATGATGACTGTCAATTGTCCCATATGTATGCATGTCCTGTATTTAATGATTTTGTTCTGGGTCTTGTACTAACTTAGACAGGATACTGTAAATGCCCTTTATTTAATTTTTGCCAAAAAATTTAAAATATGAGATATCTATTTTTCTGCTATAGTTATTGGCACTTTAATCACTTAAATGATGTTAGCTGAAAGCCATACATTCACAAATAAAGTTCTGGACAATCTCTTCTTGTTTCTCCTACATTTTGAGGGAAGAACAGCAGGGGTGATTGAGAATCTAAAGTAGTAGTTTTTCACATTCAAAGATGGTTAAAGACTCTTTGGGGCCAGAGTTCTAAGTCATAACAAGTAGCCACAAACAAGTGGAGATAACTTCAAACCTGTACACATGCTCTGAAACCCGCCAGTCAATTACAGTATTGCTTCTCAAAGTTAGCAAATGAGTGACACTCCAAAGCTTTTTTATTAGTGAAAATTTGTAATCTTTATTGTATTTTTTCCATTACTATTTTGTCCCTTTATACCACCCCATCCCCAGCAATCACCACATTGTTGTTCATGTCCATGAGTCCTTTTTCCTTTTTGCTCAATCCTCCACCCGCTTAACTCCCCTCCCCACCAGTAGCTGTCATCCTGCTCTCCATGAGTCTGTCCCCATTTCCCTTGTTAGTTCGGTCTGTCCATTAGATTCCACATATCAGTGAAGTTATATGGTATTTGTGTTTCTCTGACTAGCTTATTCCATGTAGCATAATGTTCTCCAGGTTCATCCATATTGTTGCAAAGGGTAAAATTGTCTTCTTTTTTATGGATGAGTAGTATTTCATTGTGTAATGTCCCATAGTTGTTTTATCTAATCTATTGATGGACACATGGGCTGCTTCCATATCTTGGTGACTGTAAATAACACTGTAATGAGCATACAGATGCTTATGTTCTTTTGAATTAGTGTTTTGGGTCCCTTCAGATATATTCCCAGAAGTGGGATTGCTGGGTCAAAAGGCAGATCCATTTTTAATATTTTGAGGTATCTCCATAATGCTTTCCACAGTGGCTGTACCAGTCTACATTCCCATCAATAGTGTAAGAGTCCCCCTTTCTCCACATCTTCACCAGCACTTCTTTTTTTTATTTTTTCTTTTAAATTTTAATTGTTGTCCTGTACAGTTTTCTGTCTTTTACTCCCACCCAAGCCTACCCACCCAGCCCTCCCCACCTCCTTCCCATTTCCACCCCCCTTAGTTTTTGTCCATGTGTCTGCCCTTTATACTTCTTCCTGTAAACCCTTCCCCCTTTCCCCTGAAATTCCCTCCCCTCTCCTCTCTGGTCACTGTCAGCCTGTTCTCTATTTCGGTGTCTTTGGTTATACTTTGCTTGTTTGTTTGTTTTGTTGTTTAGGTTCCTGTTAAAGGTGAGATCATATGGTATTTGTCTTTCACTGCCTGGCTTATTTCACTTAACATAATGCTTTCCAGTTCCATCCATGTTGTTGCAAAGGGTAGGAGCTCCTTCTTTCTCTCTGCTGCATAGAATTCCATTGTGTAAATGTACCACAGTTTTTTGATCCACTCATTTACTGATGGGCATCTGGGTTGCTTTCAGTACTTAGCTATTGTAAATTGTGCTGCTATGAACATTGGTGTGCATAGGTTCTTTTGGACTGGTGTTTTGTTGATTTATTGATGATAGCTGTTCTGGCAGATGCGAGATATCTCACTGTGGTTTTAATTTGCATTTCTCCAATGATTAGCAATGTTCAGCCTCCTTTCATTTGTCTATTGGCCACCTGTTTGTATGTCCTCTTTGGATAAATGTCTATTCAGGTCCTCTGCCCATTTTAAATTGGGTTATTTTTTTGTTGAGTTTTGTAAGTTTTTAAAACAAATTTTGGATACTAACCCCTTATCAGATGTGTCAGAGAATATGTTCTCCCATTCTGTCGGTTGTCTTTATTTTCTATGCTGTGCAAAACCTTTTTTAGTTTGATGTAGTCACAATTGTTAATTTTTTCATTTGTTTCTCTTGTCTGGGGAGATATATCTGATAAAATATTGCTCTAAGCAATGTCCAAGATTTTGCTGCCTATATTTTCTTCCACAATTTTTATGGTTTTAGGTCTAACATTTAAGTCTTTGATCCATTTTGAATTTATTCTTTTTAAAAAATATATTTGATTGATTTTGCTATTACAGTTGTTCCAATATTTTTCCCTATGCCCCCCACCTAATACTCCCCATTCCCTCCATCAATACATCCCCCCTTAGTTCATGTCCATAGGTCATGCATGTAAGTTCTTTGGCTACTCCATTTCTTATACCATAATTCACATCCCCCGTCTATTTTGTACCTACCAATTTGTACTTCTTAATCCGTGCACCTTTTCTCCCATTCTCCTCCCAATTGATAACCCTTCAAGTGGTATCCACATTTATGATTCAGTTTCTGTTCTGCTTGCTTGTTTTTTAGATTCAATTGTTGATGGTTGTGAATTTATTGGCAGTTTAATGTTCATAGTTTTGATCTTCTTGTTCCTAAATTAGTCCCTTTAACACTTCATATAATACTGTCTTGATGATGATGAACTCTAGCTTTAACTTGTCTGGGAAGCACTTTTTCTGCCCTTCCATTCTAAATGATAGCTTGGCTGGATAAAGAGTAATTTATCTAGCTTGCAGGTCCTTGTTTTTCATCACTTTGAATATTTTTTGCCAGTCCCTTCTAGCCTGCAAAGTTTCTTTTTGAGAAATCAGTTAATGGTCTTCTAGGAACTCCTTTGTAGGTAACTCTCTGCTTTTCTCTTGCTGCTATTAAGATACTCTCTTCATCTTTAACCTTTGGCACTTTAATTATGATGTGTCCTAGTGTGGTTCTCCTTGGGTCCATCTTGTTTGGGACTCTCTGTGTCTTCTGGAATTATATGACTATTTTTTTCACCAAATTAAGGAAGTTTGACTTCATTGTTTTTTTTTTCAAGTGGATTTACAATTTCTTGCTCTTTCTCTTCTCCTTCTATAATGAGAATGTTGGTAGGTGTGAAGGTGTCCCAGAGGCTCCTTGGCCTATCCTTCTTTTTCTGGATCCTTTTTTTTTCTTCCTTATATTTCAAATCATTGATTTGATTCTTGATTTCATCCACTTCCTGTTGGTTTCCTGTATTTTTTTTCTTTTACTTAGCGTGTCTTTTTTATGCTGTTGAAGTACCCAGTGAGTTCCTTGAGCATCCTAATAACCAGTGTTTTAAACTCTGCATCTGATGGATTATCTCCATTTTGTTTAGTTCTTTTTCTAGAGCTGTGTTCTATCGTTTCATTTGTGCCATGTTTATTTGTCTCCTCATTTTGGAAGACTCCCTGTGTTTGTTTCTATGTATTAAGTAGAGTTGCTTTAACACTGTCTGAGTAGCATGACCTATTGCAGAAAAACACACTGTTAAGTTCAATGGGGTGAAGCTTAAGGTAATCACAAGGGTGGTGCAACCCATCTGAACCATTGATGGTGTCTCTCTTATGTTATCACTCCTCTGTAGCTCTGTGTGGGAGAGGGCTCAGAAAGGGGACACTTGCTGCTGCCTATCTTCTGGAGTTTTGTCCAGGAGGAAGCTGTCCCCCAGTACTCACTCTGCTGCCAGACACTTCAATTTCTACTGTATGCCACTTGTGCCCTTCCAGCTGCTGCCCCATTGCTGGAGCACAGAGGGAGTCAGTCTGCATAAGTCCCAAGTCTGTTATGGGCCCTTTAAGAGGGACTCCTGAGAATACTGCAGTTTCTTCCATTGTGCCATCCATGACTAATTTTTATAGCCAGAAGTTATGGGGACTTACCTTCTTGGAACAGGAAACCTGGGCTTCATGGTCTGGTGTGGGGGCTGGGATCCCTCACTCCTGAGGTATCTCTCCCAATTTTAATCCATCACGTGTTGGTGTGGGTCAGCCCATTCTTCATCTCCAGAACACTCTGTGTCTCTGTCCCTCCTACCTGTCTGGATGAATGTGGCTTAATTCCTTAGTTGCTGGATTTCCATACAGCTTGATTTTCTGATGATTCTGGGTGGTATTTGTTTTGTAGTTTAGTTGTAATTTTTTCTGTGGTTGTCTGAGGAGGCAAGTCATGTGTACCTATGCCTCCATCTTGACTGGTAGTTCAAAAACAACGAATTTATTCTTGTGTGTGGTGTAAAAGGGTGGTCTAGTTTCATTTTCCTACATCTGCTCAATTTTCCCAACACCATTTATTGAGTAAACTATCTTTAGCCCATTGTATGTGCTTGCTTCCTCTGTTGCATATTGATTGACTATAAAGATGTGGGTTTATTTTGGCGGCTCTCTATTTTGTTCCATTGATCTATGTGTCTGTTTTTATGCCCATGCCATGCTGTTTTGATTACTATGGCATTACAGTATAGCTTCATATTAGGTAGTGTGATTCTTCCAACTTTGTCATCCTTTCTCAAGATTTCTATTGCTATGCAGGGCATTTTGTGGTTCTATATACATTTTTGAAGTATTTGTTCTATTTCTGTGAAATACATAATTGGGATCTTGATAGGAGTTACATTGAATTTATAGATGTTTTGGGTTGTATGGACATTTTAATGATGTTAATTCTCCCTATCCATGAACATTGTATATGCTTCCATTTATTTGTATCTTTTGTTGCTTTCTTCAGTGTCTTCTTATTTTCTGAGTACAGGTCATTTATATTCTTGGTTAGGTTTATCCCTAGGTATTTTATTCTTTTTGTAGCAATTGTGAATGGGATAGTTTTCTTATTTCTGTTTCTGTTAGTTTGTTATTGGCTTATAAAATGCAACTGATTTCTGTATATTAATTTTGTATCCTGTAACTTGGCTGAATTCATTTGTCAGAACTAGTAGTTTCTTGGTGTAATCCTGGGGGTTTTCTATGTACAATATCATGTCATTTGATAATAATAACAGTTTTACTTCTTTCTTTCCAATTTGCATGTCTTTTATTTCTTCTTGTCTGATTGATGTGACTAGGACTTCCTATACTAAGTTGAATAAGACAGGTAAAAGCAGACATTCCTGGTTTGTATGTTTAAGTATGATCCCTCTAATTCCTTTGCTGAGAGTTTTTATCATAAATGGGGGCTTGATTTTATGAAATGCTTTTTTCTGCATCTATTGATATGATCATGTGGTTTTTATCCTTCATTTTGTTATGTGATGAGTCACATTTATTGATTTGTGAATGTTGTGCCAACCTTGGATTCCCAAAACAAATCACACTTGATCATGGTTTATGATCTTTTTGATACATTGCTGTATTGTTTGCTAACATTTTTGAGAATTTGAGTGTCTATGTTCATCAGGGATATTGGCAAATAATTTTATTTCTTTGTAGTGTTTTTATCTGTTTTTTTGAAATAAGATAAGGCTGGACTCGTGAAATGAGTTTGGGATCCTTCCCTCCTCTTGGATTTTATGAAACAGTTCAAGGAGGAAAGGTGTTAGTTGTTTCCATTATATTTGGTAAAATTCACCTGTGAAGCTCTTTGGTACAGGGCTTTTGTGTTGGGAGTTGTTTTATTACTGCTTCAGTTTCAGTAGATGTAATCTGCCTGCTCAGGTTCTCTGATTCTTTATGAATTAGTTTTGAAAGTTTGTATTTTTCAGAAAATTTATCCATTTCATCCAGGTTGGCCTGTTTGTTGGCACACTATTGCTCATAATATTTGCTTACAAGCCTTTGTGTTTCTTTGGTTTCAATTGATATTTTTCTCTTTCATTTCTGATTTTATTTATTTGGGTCCTTTCTCTTTTTTCTTGAGGAGTCTGGTTAAAGGTTTGCCAATGTTGTTTATCTTTTCAAAGAACCAGCTCTTGGATTCATTGATCTTTTACATTGTTATTTTAGACTCTATTTCATTTACTTCTGCTCGGATCTTTATTATTTCCTTCCTTCTACTCACTTTTGACTTTTTTTGTTGTTCTTTTTCAAGTTCTTTTAAATGTGAAGTTAGATTGTTTATTTGAGCTTTTTTTTTTTTTTTTTTTGAGATAGACATGTATTGCTATGAATTTTCCTTTTAGGATTTCTTTACCAGTGTCCCACAGATTTGAGATTATGTGTCCTCATTTTAATTTGTTTCAAGGTATCTTTTGATTTCTTCCTTGATCTTCTTATTGGCATATTCATTGTTTAATAACTTGTTATTTAGCTTCCATGTCTTTGTGTGTTTTTCAGCATTCTTCTTGTGATTAATTTCTAGTTTCATAATATTGTGGTCAGAGAAGATGCTTAATATGATTTCAGTCTTGTTAAATTTATTGAGACTTCTTTTCTGTCCTAACATGTAGTCTGTCCTAGAAAATGTCCCACATGTATTTGAAAACTGAGTATATTCTGCTACTTTTGAGTGAAGTGCTCTGAAGATATCCATTGAATCCATTTGACCTAGCAGTTTATTAAAGCTTTTGTATCCTTGATTTTCTGTCTGGAAGATCTATCCATTGAAGTCAAAGTGGTGTTAAAATACCTAACTATGATTGTATTTCTGTCGATCTCTCCCTTTATATCCATCAGGATTTGCTTTACATGTTTAAGTGCTCCTCTGTTGGGAGCATAAATATTTACTAGGAAAAAGTCTATTTTGTCAGATATAAGTACTGCTACCCCAGCTTTTTTTCCTCTCAATGTGCATGTAATATCTTTTTCCATCCCTTAATTTTTAGTCTGTGTGCATCTTTTGATCTGAGGTGGGTCTCTTGGAGGCAGCATATATAGGGTCTGGCAAAAGTAATGGCTGCTTGAGTGTGGTTGGTAAGGTAATTATATGGGTGTAATAATTTATAGTTTTAATATGAACATTTCACTTAAAATGTCATATGGTGTGTTTGAGTGTGATATTGTTCTGTTACAGAATTACATGCTTATGATTTTGTAATAAAAAGGGGCATTATTTTTGCCACACCCTGAATATGGGTTTTGGTTTGTTACCCATTCAGCTACCCTATGTCTTTTGATTGACTCAGTACAGGCATCCTGGCTGCTATTCATTCAGTTCTCTCCCTAGAGCAACCAACCCAGACTCCTCAAGTGTCTCTAGTCCACTCTGCCACTTTATGCCAGAGCCCAGGGTAAGTGCCTGCAAACAAAAATTTTTGTGTTAGTCCTTTAAGAGGCTCTCTTCATCTCCAGCCATTTCTCCCTGGCAGACAGAAACTCTGCTGCTTTTCATAGCTGGATATTATCTCAGTTTCTTTCTGGCTATGATGCTGTTGGCTGGGGAACCCAGATGGGGATTTAGACCCCACACTTCTCAGGGGGAACCCCCCAGCCACTGTAATATCCTTTTGAAGTCAGCTACCACCCATGGGAGCCCAGCCAGCCCTCTTGTGCCTCCTCCTCACTCCCTATCAGTCTTGTGGTGGTGAAACAGTTTTTTCTGTCTGTCCTGGGTTATAACACTTCTCTCCAGCTAGTGTTCAGTTGGTTATTCGGGATGGTTTCTCTACAATTAGCTGCAATTCCAGATTGGTCCTGGGAAGAGATTAGTGAAACTTCCACTTACTACTCTGCCATCTTGGATCTCCCCATGAATGATGTTTTCAGGACTGGAAGTTGCTCTGGGTGAGTCAGTTGACACCCCAAATATTTTGAAAAGCCACTAATCAGTGATAAGTCTATACAACAGCCAATTAGTCAGTGCTTCATTTTGATGACAATGCAAGGCAATGCAAGGCAATGCAGCCTTACTCCTATGACCCACACTACCTCACCTGAAACTCCATCAAAAACAGACCCACTTGCAAAAGTCCCCAATCCCAGAACTGGGATATCCAAAACTTCAGAAAAGATAAACTCTACCTATGACCTTGAATTTGTATCTTATAATAAATCTCTCTCGTAGGCAAACAGGAAGTTAATCATTTTTTCCATTAGCTATGAGTCATTCATTATTAGTTTGCAACTTTTCAAATGGCTCAACCCCTGATTATGGTTATATATGAGTTCACAGTCATGAGATACCAGATGCACTGGTGTGACTCTAAAATTATCAAATAGAATCTTTTCAGTTATTGAGGTGGTTCTATCATCTATTTTTAACTTGTGAATATTTGTACCCTAAAATGCAAGAGTGTATTTTGTGGTAAGTTTTCTGAACAGTGGTCACTTATTAAACTAGGGAAAAGAGCTCTTGAAGCTCTTTTAGTAGTATGTATTTGTTAATTCAATATTGAAAATTATTCATAATTTATTACATTTTCTTGTAATTACATTTTTCTTTAAATCATAATCTTTGTTGATGTTTTCTGCATTTATACATTTCTTGACTTATTTTTATTTTATTCCACAATAAAATACAAAATCAAAAAGATTAAGTCCCATATGCATGCAAGTGGGACTAAAAATTTGCAACTTCTGGTACACTTAATAATTTGAAGTATTATTTTACTCATGAAGTTTTATGGGAATTCTGTTTCAACACATAGTATCAGTACTTTGGTATTTTTCTATTTTGCACTCTTTTCATTTCAAAGCAAGTGAAATGTAATAAAAAATAATCATATTCTACTTTGAATAAGCCAATACATACAGATGAAAAAATAATCCTAAGGAAGATGAATGGTTGACATCACCACATGATGAAATCAACTGGCAATGAGTCAGCTCTGTTATCTGAATTCAAACATATGAAAGTTGAAATCTGTATATAATTTATAGAATAATATTTCTTTCTCTAAAACAATGGTTCTCAGTATTAAGATTGCACCAGAATCATCTGGAGGGCCTGTTAAACACAGATTGATGGGTCTCACCCTGAAGTTTTTGATTTAGTAGGTCCAAGTGATGCTTGAGAATTTGTATTTCTCACAAATTTCCAGGTAACAGTAATGCTGCTGGTCCAAGAACAAAACTTTGAAAATTGTTAACTTAAGAGGGAATAGAGAAACTGTAGAAAAATTATATCACTCATCATTTTTGAGTCTAGTCAACCACTTTTTTGGACAAGTTGTTTTATATTCTAGGCACCTTAACATGGTTATCTATTTCTGCCAATCTGAATGTAGATGCTGCAATTACAGATTATATAACTAAAAAAGTTTAAAACTTTCTTTATATAAAATGTTGAAGTCATGTCCATAACTCATACATGGTTGATAGTTTCAGATACTTGCAACTGCCTTTTGAACAGTTTTATTTAAATTTAATTTAGGACTTCCAATCACAATGGCAGCGTAGGCAGATATGGCTTGCCTCTTCACATAACCATATCAAAATTACAACTAAAATATAGAACAACCATCCCTCAGGAATGTCAGAAATCAAGCTGAACTGACAATTATGAAATTAAAAAAGCACATTAAAGGGCACACCTGGAATACCCAGACTGGGTGATGGAAGAAGCTGTGCCACTGGACCCTACAGGATACCCACTACATTAGGCCATACTACCAAGACACTGAGTCAAAGTAGCTCTACCTAACACATAGAAACAAACACAGGGAGGCTGCCAAAATGAGGAGACAAAGAAACATGGCTGAAATGAAACAGCAGATCAAAACTCCAGAAAAAGAGATAAATGAAATGGAGATAAGTGATCTATCAGATGCAGAGTTCAAAACACTGGTTATGAGGATGTTCAAGGAACTCAGTGAGGACCTCAGCAGCCTAAAAAAGATCCACTTAGAAACAAAGGATACACTAATGAAATAAAGAACAAGTTACAGGGAAACAACACTAGAGTGGATGAAGCTAAGAATCAAATCAATGCTTTAGAATATAAAGAAGAAAAAAAAATACCAATCAGAAAAACAAAAAGAAAAAAGAATCAAAAAGCGAGGATAATATAAGCAGTCTCTGGGACAATTTCAAGAAGTCCAACATTCTCAACATAGGGGTGCCAGAAGGAGAAGAGAAAGAACAAGAAATTGGAAATCTATTTGAAAAAAATAATGAAAAAAACTTCCCTAATTTGGTGAAGGAAATAAACATGCAAGTCCAGGAAGTATAGAGAGTCCCAAACAAAATGGATGCAAAGAGGGCCACACCAAGACACATTTTTATAATTAAAATGCCAAATGTTAAAGATAAAGAGAGAATCTTAAAAGCAGAAAGAGAAGAGTAATTAGTGACCTGCAGCAGAGTTTCCATAAGACTGTCAGCTGATTTCTCAAAAGAAACCTTGGAGGCAGAAGGATTGGCAAGAAATATTCAAAGTCATAAAAAGCAGGGACCAATAGCCAACATTACTCTACCCAGAAAATCTGTCATTTAGAATTGAAGGGCAGATAAAGAGCTCCTAGACAAGAAAAAACTGAAAAAGTTCATCTTCACCACACCATTATCATATAAAATATTAATGAGACTGATTTAAGAAAAAGATCAAAACTATGAACAATATAATGGCAGAAATTCACATCTATCAACAATTGAATCTAAAAAACAAACTAAGAAAACAAGAAGAAGAGACACAAAATCATGGATATGGAGAGCGTTTTGATGTTTGTCAGATGGGAAAAGGTGTGGGAGAAAGGGTGAAGAAGTGAGGGGATTAAGAAGTACAAATAGGTAGTTACAGAATAGCCATGGGGATGTAAAGTACAGTATAAGAAATGGAGTAGCCAAAGAACCTATACACATCAACCATGGACATGAACAATGGTGTGGGGATTGCCTGAGGGAATGGGGGGGGTTGGGTGGAGGGGGCAAAGTGGAAAAAATCAGGACAACCGTAATAGCATAAAGTTCAGGCTCGATATCTAGTAAATGAACTCCATTTTCAAAATTAAAATAGGGATATATTTGTGATCAAAACATGTATATATCTCTTCATTTGGGGAGTTTTCATTGCTCAGTTTGGGAGAAGAGTTAACAGTTTGCCATTTTAGCTAATATTATATCTTGTGTATAAGCAGTAAGGGATGTGCAGAGCCCAAGTACTAAACTCTTCTCAGTGGTCTTGGTTTTTAATTTCATTCACTTCATAAGCTGGAATACAAAATGTGTGCATCCCACCAGCTCACTCAATTTCATTTCACCATAAAGTACTTCCTATAGAAAAACTGGTAGTATCCTGCCTCTGCCCATCATCAACTGTAGTTTTTTAGCACAACTCACCAGTGTGAAAGTTATTAGAGTTCTGGGCTTGCTAATCTTTCAACAGCCAAAATCTTTATGGTATGTTTATGTTTGTCTAAACATGTATTTTAAATGACAATAATTTCTTTTATAGTTCATGATTTCTCCAATGAATATCATACTTTGTCTTAATAGTGCATTAAGGAGCAGAAGCATAAGAAGCCTCCTGGTTCTATGATATATGAAAGATTATCGTCTCAGTCAAAACATTCAATAAAAAATGTAACTTGATTTTATTTCATAAGCATACACAAAAGTTATAATGATTAATTATCTATTCCCATAAAGAAGAAGTTTGCTGGGCATCTATAGAGTTGGGTAGGGATAGGGTCATTCATAAATTGTCCCATCCAAAATATCCCTTCCCTCCTTTTTTTCTCTTAAAGGAGACACAAAGTCAAGTGCAATGGGGGGCTGACCTAGTTGCTACAGGCTCCGCCACCCATGAATGTTTTATCTACAGAGCTCTTGCCAAGTTTCCTACTGACAAAGAAGCCCTGAAACATGAACCTTTAAGTGAGTTCATCAGAAAACAAATATTACATATAAATTAGTTTGAGGAAAAGAAAATCATACACATTCTTTAACTTCCATAGTTATTTTGAAACAAAACAAAACCCTCTTACTTCTGCCAAAGTGTATGACAAACACACATAACTAGCTATATTTTAAGCCTTACTATTGCATTTATATTTCCAGTGTAGTTTCAAATACTTTTGTGTTTTTCAAGTCTTCTAGGTTTATATCTTATAATTTAAAAACTACACTTTCAAAGATTGTGCATTTAGTTTCTGAAAGCTTTTGATTAAGACAAAGAAATTTTGAAATATTAGTGTAGAAACAGCAATACTTATGCTAGGGGAACACATAAAACATAATTAAAACAATGGAATTTTCAGGGGCTATTAACATATAAAGCTTGAAGTTGTTAGTTTTTTTTTCAGTTTTTAAGTTAATAATAAATGAAGTGTTTGTTTTGAAAATATTCCAATTGTCAGAAAACCTAAAGTTACAGTGCAATTACTGTTAGGATGATACCGGTTACTGGGAATTTACCCTTTCTAAATTCAGGGAGTTTATATTAGTATTTTATAACCACTAGCATTCATACAGTGGGCATTATGTTACAGTGGGTATTCTAAGCATTTTGACATGTACTAATATATTTTTTAAATCCTGTGAAGTGACTATCTTAAAAAATGAACAAACTAAAAGTATACAGAGGTCAAATAGCCAAATATCTGTAGTTTGTAGTTTGTATTAGTTAATTTATTGGTATTTAAATCCATAATGTGCTATGTATGTGGCAGAGAAGATCTGCCATCCAGATTCTCCCAATGAAGAATCTGTAGGCCTGGCTACTAGAAATGCTGTTGGCATAAAACCTAGGGTGCAGCTCTCTGGAGCACTTGAAAAGATTGCCTCAGCCTCAGAGAGCTGCACCCTACCCAGGGTAGCCTACCTCCAATGACTGACGGAGGCAGGGTGAAAAGGACTGGGTTGTTTCATCCTAGATGGGCCAGCTCTGGCTGGCCTCATTAACTGCAGAGGCTATTGTTAGGCTTACACTGACCAACAGCCAATCCTGCTTCGCTTCCACAGACATGGATCTCCAAAACACTTTTTAATGTCTTATAGACTATATTCCATATCAGAATCTCTGTGTCAGAGAACCTAACCTGGAACACTGTACCTGCATAATAATGAAACACATTTGTATCTATTATATGTGTGTGTGCATAATTATGCTATATAACATTTCCATAAACATCCTTGTATATATATCTGCAGGTATAAGTGAAAATTCATATTCAAATGAATGTGTCTTTTTTATTTGAGAGGTAATTTTGCTTCAGTTAGTACTCCATATCCTATCCTAAAGATTTATTACCCTACAAGAATTTAGAAAAGTCACAGTAACTCTCTAATTGTAAATCTACCCAACAACTCTCACAGTAAATCTTTTGAGATCGATGACCTCCTTATCTACTCTCTACAGTGCCAGTTTTTGCAGTAACAAGTGATCAGTATCACCGCTGCAAGCAACCCTCTTAGCCGCCTCTCCCAGCCCCTGACTTAGAAATCTATTCCAAATGTTGTACTATTGTCTTTTTCATAAACCATTCCTAACTGTTATATAAACCTTGGGATTATGCTTTCATCAATATCATATGCGCTTTGCAATTTTCCTCCAGCAAAATAACAATGCAGTACAACTTTCACTGTTTACTTTTTCAAATCAGGTAAAATAATAAGTTATTCACTTACAATTTTCCTATTGGGTAAATTGAAAAGGTGCAGGTTATTGAAAGGCTAGTCATTCAATACAAAGATTACTTCTATGTACTTCTATTGCTGTCTTTTGAAAGTTTCACTGCTCTGTTAAGCCTCTGCTTCATGAAGCTAAGAGAGAAGTAAAAGAAATAAGAAAAAGAAGTCAAGCTATTGAATGAAGTTCATCTCTCTGAATAAGGCTTTGGTTAAAAGATATGGCAATTAGGACAATGCTGTATTTTTCAGACACATAACATATCTCCATAATTGGGATATTAAAGGTCAGCAGACAAAATCTTTTTTTAACATTTATGTCTCTAGTGAACTACACTTAGAAAGAGAAAGTGATAAGATGGGGATGGCTGGGGTGTGAGGGGGAGAGGTGGGAGGAAAAAGCAGACAACTGTACTTGAACAATTAAATTTAACAAATGGAAAAAGTTAAAAAATGGTTAATTAAAAGAAGAAAATTGAAGAACTTTTTCTGAAAGAAAAAGAAAGAAAAGAGAAAGGAAGGAAGGGAGGTAGGGAGGGAGGGGAAACAGACCCTGGGCTTTCAGAACCAGTTAGTGGCAGATGTGAGATTTGAACCCAATTATCTTGTTTCCTGGTCCTATATTCTTATTAGCCAGTCAGTGGTTCATGGACTACCTAACCACAGTTCTTTATTTTATCTTCTGCATAGTTTAAACTATTTATTTGTTAAGGAAAATTTTCCAAGACTTTTTAGCAGGTATCCTTTAAAAATGATATATATTTCTACATCAAAAGATGAGCATAAAGGTGGGACATCGCAGCACAATTTGGGACAATTTCAAAGGCCATTCCAGCACCAGAACTCCCTGTGGGGTCACCTGTAACTGTCATTGGCCTGACTTTTCCCTCTATGTACTTTTGATTTCTTGCCCTTCCTTGCTCAGCTGTGGATCCCAAGAAATCTCAACAAACATAGGACTTGTTAAGCTCCATCTTAAAAATTTGCTTCTTTAAGAGCCCAACCTGGAAGAGATAAGATACTTTAATATCTAGTTCTGCTTCTGCCATTAATAATTTGTGAGCTGAAGAGAAAGTCAGGCTTCCTGTCCCTCCAATCCTGACTTCTACTGTCATGAGAAAAGCAATATTTTTTTTCAAAAATACTTCAGTTCTTTTAATACAACTAACTCTAGTCGCTCTTCCTACTAGACCAGATTCATTTGCTATCTCTTTAGCACATATTAATTTACTTCTTATTCTAGTAAACAACTAGGATATTAATCTTGGCATTCTCCCCAGTTTTCTCAATTATTGTACAGAGTTTGCTCTACTCTAAAACCATTTCCTTGGTCAGCTATAATCTACTGCTACCACTTAACCTCTGACCTTCCCTCAAAAGTCTCCTAGCCTGTCTTTTATTATCTCCTTCATGAGACACCGTATACAGTTACATTTATCATCTTTAAAGATAGTCAACACCCTGCACTTGTCTCTGCCAGAGGTAAATTCTAAGCTTTCTGGTAAGTCAGTGGCTCCAGAGAAGATTAGTTTCTCCCTTGCACTGCTCCAGACTGAAAGGAAATCCTGCCAACATTTATGTATTTCTGCTACAGAATCAGACATTCATTAGATAAATAAACAGAGGAAAAAAGAATTTAGAAGAACCAAGCTAACTCAGATGCAAAGAAAGTTTATTTTAGGGCAGCCAAGGCCAGTCAGAGTAATTGCATTGAAATAAAGTGGAAAAAAAGCTCAATTCATCCTGGTAAAGTAACTCTGCATTTCCTATTGTTTTCATCCAATTTATGAGTGAAAATTAAGAAAAAACAACTGTCTTCTTTCCAGTCTCAACTAAAATAATTTCTTAAACTTACACTTTGGAAACTCTAGAGTATTATAAATATGCTTGAACAACAATTCTTAAAGTTGCATTTAAGTATATCAAAAAGTATTAACATTTGCCCTGGTGGGTGTAGCTCAGTGGATTGAGTGTGGGCTGCGAACCAGGCATTGCAGGTTTGATTCCCAGTCAGGGCACATGCCTGGGTTGCAGGCCATGTCCCCCAGCAACCGCACATTGATGTTTCTCTCTCTCTCTCTTTCTCCCTCCCTTCCCTCTCTAAAAATAAATAAATAAATAAATAAAATCTTTAAAAAAAGTATTAACATTTATGTTTTAGTGAACAAAAAATATAATATTCCAATCAATAGCAAGTATTATTAAATATCAATATGACTTTAATAAGTCATATTTTTTTAAAATCTACATTTCCTTCATGCTGTTTTTTCTACTTATCATTATATAACCTCAGATATGAAAATGTACAGATGTATTGATATTATACAAATTAATTGCACTGAAAATGACCATTTTGGTCCTGGCCAGTGGGGTTCAGTGGGTTGAGAATCATCTGGAAAGTCAAAGGTCACAGGTTTGATTCTCATCAGGGCACATGCCTGGGTTGCAGGCCTTGTCCCTGGTTGGGGCGTGTGAGAGAGGCAACCAATTGATGTCTCTCTCTGACATCAGTGCTTCTCTTCCTCTGTTTCTCCCTATCTTCCCATCTCTCCAAAATAAATAAAATCTTTTTTTAAAAAATGACCATTTTCTATGTACTGAATTGTGTTCACCCAAAATTCATGTTATATTCGTAATCTCCATTGTGATGGTATTTGGAGATGGAACCTTTGGAAGACAATTAGATCATGAGAGTAGAGTCCTCATGATGATATTAGCACCCTGATAAGAAGAGACACAAGCTCTCTCTCTCTTTCTATCTTCACTGCCCCATCATATATAGAATAGTGAGAAGGTGCAAACCATGAAGACAACAAATCTGCTGGCACTCTGACTTTGGACTTCCCAGCCTCCAGAACTGTGGGAAATAAGTGTCTGTGTTTAAGCCACTTAGTCTATGGTATTTTGTTATAGCAGCCTGAGCTCCTTAGGATACCATAATTAAAAATACTTTTTTTTAATACAAGCAAATGCTAACTACATGCACATAAAAAATCTTTCATTTAAAATTCCTTCTTCCGATTAATTTAAGATTTGGAGATATCTGTTTTGTATTTAAGTTGTTACTGTTAAACCAATTTGGCTAAAAAAGTTTCGGTGTTTATTATTTTTAAATTCAATAGATTATACAGTATATAATCTCCCTGCATTTAATCTTATAGTTATAATTATAAAACTTTAAGAATATTTACAATAAATACATATCTTTCAGTTTAGGTATTAGCAACAAACATCCCCACATATGGTCTGTTTCTCTATTAAAGGTTAGATGGAAAAATTCATTCTATATTCCAATAAATAAATTTATGAATAGAATAATCATGAACTATATTTTGTTGCCATATACCATAGCCACATTTCATGTTGGATTTGCTCTTCATGTAAAAAGACAATAGTTTCTCCCCATGGAGGGAGGTGGGTTTGGAGTGGGTGGGGAGGAGGGGCAGGGAGAAAATACAGATGACTATAATTAAACAACAATAAAATAATTTAAGTTAAAAGAAGACAATAGTTTCTAGCACCAAGTTAATGTAAGTGGATTATGTTAGCATTGTTTGTAAAAGAAAAATGGAAGAAAAAAAGAGGGAGGCATGCCTACATTCTCCATTCCCCCCTGTAAAAAAAGTATGATATATGTGATCTAGTTAAAACTCAAAAAAAAAAAAAGGAAACTGTAAAGGAGATGATAGCAACAAAGTGTTGAAATCCAGAAAGCATACATTTGAGAGATAACTCCCCTAGCACACAGAGAAAAGTGAATCCTGAACTAGCAGCTGGAAAAGCATTGCAAAAACTAGCAAAGATCAAGGAGTGCGGGCGTCTGGCACCTCTAAAAAGTGTACATGCAGGTGGAGTGGAAAATAGGAGGTTTGCAAAAAATCTTTTTCAGTAGAGTTCCCAACTCCGTTACTTGTACTTAAAATGGTAAGGCTTTTTGAAATGTCTTAGACTTAACATGTATTGACTTTAATGTTTGACAAATGAAATGTACAGTATTTGAAATTTGTACATCAGAGAAAAATTTATCCATAGGCTATTCCTGATAGTACTACAATGGAAGTCATGCTTCAACACCACGTCATCGGTAACCGCAACCACTCCACCTATCATCTACACAGCCAGACAACTCCTAGGTCATCACAATAACAAAAGAGTGAAAGAGCCTAAGCCAGAGGGCCTCTTAATTCAGGGTCAACAGGCAAAGATGAGTGTGGGGCATCAAAATGAATAAAGAAGTTAAGAGAAAATTGGCATGGCAACTAGTGAGACCCTTGCATCCCATCCTCTCATTTGGACAGAAACAATGAAACTTATGTTCCTGTGAAAATTTTTTTCTAGGTGAAATTTTCTTGAAAGACTTATAGAACCCAACATTTGAAAATATCCAATAAAACAGCTGGGAACCATTCTGTGGTAGATTATAAAAATAGCCACTTATTCATCTCTTCCCTGCCTCTTGCAGTGTGACATTATAGATCTTCCCATCAAAAGATGGGGACAATTTCCCCACCTTTGAATTGGGGTTGGCTGTGTGGTTTGCTTTGGCTAAAGGAACATTAGCAAACATAATGCATAACAGATGCTTAAAAATCACTTGTGCACTGGGGCATGCTCTCTTGCACTTGGAATCCTTAGACCATTATATGAACAAGCCCATTATAGCCTGCTAGAAGTTGAACAAACAAGAGTACAGATGCCTACCCAACAGCCTATCAACCACCACACATGAGATCCTAGATCATCCAGCTGCCAGGCACATACCGATTGATCAGAAAGGCATGAGCTAGCCCAGAGAGATCAGCTGGGCCAGTCCAGACTCCACTTAAACCACAGAATCACAAACTAAATACAAGGTTATTTTAAATAGCTCATTTTGAGGTTGACTTGTTTCACAGCAAAAACTAACTGAAACATTAGCTGACAAATCTGTAATACCCACTATGGAATAAGATTCATTTTTGAACATGGAATTTTCTACTAGCTTTACAGGACCCAATCCTTAATTACAGGAAAAAAAAAAAAGTCAAGTACAGTCATAAGTAACATATGAGGGAAGTATTTAATTGGAAAACTGATACCAAAGCAAATATATATATTTTTTTAATTTAAGAGCTAGGGAAAACAAACCCAGTAAAGACAAAGGAATAAAACATCATGAAAACTTATGTAATGTTCTTGAAGAGATGAGAGATAATATTTCAGTATATAACAATAAAATAAGGTTATAAAAATGAAATATTTAAGAACAAAAAGTGCTATTTGAAATTCAAAATATGACAGCAGAAATGGAAAATTGAGCAGAAACGTTGGATGATATAATTGAGAAAACTTGCCAGGATAAAAAACAAGACAAGACAAAGAGAAAGAAAATAGAAGGGGAAAGATAAAATGTGAGAATAAAAGACATTTAATAAAGAGAAAATTTATCAAAGAAATAATGCAGGATGTTGTTAGAAGTTTAAAATAATATTCCAGGTTACTTACAATGGTTTTAAAAAGACTGATGTCAGACATGATTTTGAAAACTCTCAACTCCAGAAACAAAGATCCCAAAAGCTGACAGAGTAATAATGTTATACGATTGCTAAACAATTAATGTTTTAGTTGTCTTTTTAGTGTTTTCAGTAAAGTAGTTTTTTAGTTTACTGAAGATTAAAACAGCTAAAAATAATTTAAATTTAAAAAGCACTGAAAGCTAAATCCCTTAAAAATGCTGAAGGGAAATAAATCTCAACCAGAATTATACACCCAGTGAACATATATCAAATGTGAGAAGGAGATAATGACATTCTCAGGCATACTAGGTTTTAAAGTTTTTATTGCCCATGCAACTTCTCTCAGGAAGTTACCAGAGGAGGTGTTTCCTCCAAAGAGAAGAGAAAACAAGAAGGGGAAAACAGGGACTGCAGGAAACGATGGATCTAACACAGGATGCTGACCATCGGCAGGCCTCCAGAGCAAGTGATAGAACTGGGGGGTGGGGGGAGGGGCTTGAAGAGGGATGTTCAAAGAAAATGAAATTGATAGAATACCGGATGCATTTGGAACTAGTGGAGAGGGATGAAAGAGAACTTTCATATTCGTTTCCATAAACTCATGTATTATAAGGCTGAATACACACATTTTTAGTGAAAAATGTTTTAGTGTACATTGTGCTATAAATTCATTAAATGTAACTTCTAATAAAATGATATCTCCAAGGCATCGCAGGTTCGATTCCCAGTCAGGGCACATGCCTGGGTTGCAGGCCATGGCCCCCAGCAACTGCACATTGATGTTTCTCTCTCTCTCTCTTTCTCCCTCCCTTTCCTCTCTAAAAATAAATAAATAAAATCTTAAAAAAAAGAAAAAGCACATAGAAATAAATCTTTAAAAAAAATTTAAAAAGATGTTTCTTGCATTTGTAGGAAAGAACAAAACTGAAAGAAAAATATATTTCTTGGCTTATATAATGCAGAAAAAATTTAAAAAAAGATATCTCCAAAGTTCAAAATTGAAAAAAGGTTAAATAAGATAGTTAGTTATGGTATATATGAGAATTCTTAGGGTGAAATAAAATGGCGAAAACACTATAGTTGATCATAATAAACTAAAAATACTGGGTATGGTAATGGCAACTTTATTAATCAAATGAACATATTTTAATATGTTTGTGTTATACATAAGGTTTATAATTAATAATAACATTAAAATTTTATATAAAATTAACACATATAATTTATTAATAGTTAAATGTATTATTTTTTAACACAAAATACAAAAAAAGGATAAGCCCAATATTTTGATTCAATCTTCTGGTACACATTTGTCTTATTTTAGATTTTTATAATAAAATTCATATCAATTTAAGATTTCCAGAAGTAATTATAATTCCAAGAGACTTATTCATCACATTAATTAAGAGACAGTGGATTTTGTACATATTTATATTATAGTATATATATTATTATAATGGATGCTAAGCTCCTGAGGGGTAAGTAAAATATTTATAGTACCAAGTACTATGTCTGGCAGGTAATCAATATATTTTGTTTTAATAAAGTCATAATCATATCCTTCCTTGGACTCTGCTAGAAAAATTTTGGGATAGAGAATTTCAGTGTGCAGTTCATTCTCCAGTGAGTCTGGGGCTGGCTGGAAGACCACAAGGCTAAACATGAAACAATGCGGAAACCACAGAAGGCACATGGGCTCTTGACAGCTCTGAAAAAACCACCCAGAGTCCTGTTTGAATCTCCATATTGGCAAGGATTTACATTTGGGGTGGGTGTTATTTTTCATGTGAAATAAAAATTTTATTATGTTACAAAAGACTGTAAATGTGAATATAAAGCAGAGGACTAATTGGCCAGTTTGCTCACTAGTAAGTGATTCACTAGCCCACACCAGCCTCAAGGCAACCATGATTCAAATTTATGCCTTGCCAAATTATATGGAAAAATTACATGGAGTTTTGTGATCTTGCAAAGGTCAAAATCACTAATATAAACTGAGAATGTCTATGGTCTAATATATGGTCAAATGTGCCCCAGAGTTACAGGAATCAAATTGCATAGGCCAATATGGGTTGATGTCGTCATTAACGTTCATGGAGGAGATATATGTTGAGTAGTCTCAGAAGAAGAGTGGGTTAGAATAGGCAAAGAGGAAGTTTCAAGTAGATAAATTAGTATAACTTAAGAATAAAGATTGAAATGAGAATGGTGCCCTCCTAAAACAATAAACCCAATTTCATACAAGAAGTTATATGTATTAAAAATGGAAAATAAGGTCAGAAAATTATAAAAGAATTAAATTATGCCAAAACAACCCATTCAGGTTCATGTGAGAGATTAATCCTGATAAAGTGGGAATCAGGGAAAAACTGCTGGTTGTCCAGGAAGATAAGCTGATGCAAGCAAACAGTCTTTGAGGAAGAGTAAGTCCATGTTGATGAGCAGCCCAGACAGAGAGATTAAATTTTCACAGCAAGAACAATCATTAGAAAGCTCTGAAGTGGCTAATTAAACTGTGGGCAATGAAAAGTAAAGAGGAATGCATTACACAATTCTAAATATAAAAATTAAATTATTGCCAAATCTTGCTCACTCAATATAGGGAAAGAGAGATAAAACTGCCAAAAAAAAATAGCTTCTGAATAAATTTGCAAATATCAACACATCTTATTCTCAGAATTACTTTAACCTCGCTTTTAGCAAATATTCCATTCAAATCAATTGTATATTCTCATATCTTTTAAGACTTTCACACTTATTCAAATTTTGTTAATGAATTATTTCTCTATAATCATTTTTAGTTGAAAGATGGCCATATTTTTGTTGAAAATAACTCTGAAGCTTCATCAAAGATGGAAAGCAATATTAATGCATAATGAATAGAAATGACACAACAAGGTGCTCTTGATTTACAGTGTCAACCACAGTCGAGATTAGCGAGGCCATTAGACAGATGACAGACAATAAAATTGACAGATTTATGTCTTTACTGAAAATGTATGTGTGTGTGTGAAATGTTTGCTAAAACATCTGCTCAGCTACAACATTCAGAGAGAGTTAACAGAAGAAATGAAAAGGAACAGGAGATAAGAGAGAAAGTGTATGTCTGAAATCTCAGAATCCCTGAGTAAGCTTTTGCTACTTGACTTAGCATTCTCTGCTCAGGGTTACTGCTGTGAACGCAGCAGGGATTTAAGACAAAGAGGAATTGGAGAAATGACTTGGAACATCTTAATCCATGTGGCCAGACATGATAAATGACATTTCTAAAATGAATACAATGCTTCTTTCCAGCATTCTTGCACTTGAATCTATAATAGTGCATGTAAGCACAACACATCTCTCTGTCAAGTAGATCAATCTGTTGATACCTTTCCCAACTTTAAAACCTTACTTGGTTGAAATAATATGAACCCTCATAGCACATTGAGTCAATTATTCATCCATATGTGATACATTATTCATATCCTGGAAAAGAAAGATTCCTTAAAGGAGAGTTTTAGCCCCTAGAATGTTTTTACTTCCCTTGTGGACCGCTTAATTGGGTCTTTTGTGAATAAAATTGAACACTGCTTAATGTGAAGTGAAAAGGTGCATTCCATAAAAGTATTTTGAAGAGGAGGATTTCTAAATATTCTAAAATAACTGAGAATTTATTATTTGTTAAGGCACAGATATCTTGAGTCTCCAAGTAAACAAACCTCTGAATATAAAAATTCAAAACCTCCCTAAGGGAGAGCTGGATGTCTCTATGATCTGGAAATAAAAATGACCTAGACAAAACACTTAAAACTATATTGTCTGAATAGCCAAAATGATCTAATAGATTCTTTTAAAAATTTTTTGTTGTTCAATTATAATTGTCCCCATTTTCCCCATTACTCTCCCCTGCTCTACCCACCCCCACCTTCCACATTCGATTCTCCCCCGTTCTTATAGAATGTAACTTAGAAAAAATCATATTTCTATGAAAACACATGGAAAAACTATAGTATATATAGAATTTTTTTCAAGTAAAGTCTATCTCTGTCTACGTCTAATAGTAAGGTAAACAGAAAACTGAAACCTAGCTTTGAACTATGCATAACGACACAGCTAAGGCAAACGCTGATGATGTAAAGAGACAACCTGCAATTTAATCTGAAACATCACAGAACTAGAGTGTTAAAAGTTAGGTTATGATGAATATCTCACTGTTATTAGGCCTGAGAGTCCTAAGTGAGAAAAACTCTCTTAACTTTAGTGCAATATACTAGCCAAAAACAAGGAGCTAAATTCCATGTAGCTATACTATATTTAATATTCTGTGGTTGAATTACCATATCAAATTCCTAAAACTATGTACTTCCCCACTCCCCCAAAAAATTCATGCTAGTTGTCAGTTAGATGCCATCCTTATAAAGGGTCAATTTTCACTCTGCTTCAGTCTGTGGAGAAGGTGCGTCATTCTGAATCCCTAGCCAGGCATATACAGCAGGATTTCTTTACTACATTGCTACAGGAACGCGGTGTAGGAAGGGAAAAGAAAGCTTAAGTGCTAGGGTAGAAACTCAGGACAATGCTTTGTCTCAGCTTTACTGACCCTGGCCATTGTTGAACACAGAGAATGGCAGTATTTAATAAGAGGGGTGACCAGAGAAAACCAGTTAAAATGCTATGAATTAGTCGTGCAATTGGGTGAATAGAGCACAGAAGCTTCAGTGGGAACCCAGCTGGTCTGCTTGCATCAGCTACTGTTTGACCCAGACGTTACCAGCCTGACTCGGGCAACAGGAAGTCCTCCAACAGTGCACTGAACCCTTGGGTAGAATGAGACGTTGCTCTGAAACACTGAAACTGCAGATCTCATGATAGAGTACAGAGCTGGCCTTTAGGACACTTGTTTTATTTTCACAACTTGTCAGTAATATGACTCAGGGTATCTCACACACATTAATAAAACCATGGCCATCTCAAAGGGGAATATAATTGAGGAAGAATTCAAAATACTTAAAATTAAAAATCAACATTTCAAGCATTTAAAAATGTTACTGTGTCAAAAATACTCTATCCAAGTCGAGCACAGGATATACATAAACTTTCAGATAGAGATCATGATGGAATATCAATAGAACCCTGAAGGTTAACATGAATGAGTAATGTACAGTAACATGTTCTCACTAAGAACAAAGGGTCTAAGTTTCCTGGTGATGCCAGTGGTGGCTCCCGCATGTTTCCATAGGTCATTATTACTATAAATGCTTTGTTTCCAGTGTTACAGCTGCACTCACAATCTAAATCTTTTAAATTCAATTGCTGGTAAGCTGAATAGCTCATGGCTTAGTGAGAGGATTCATATTTCTTAACTTTAAGCAATGAGTTGTTGCCTGTGGGGACGTGTTAAACTAACATATGAGTAATATGCCTCCAGAGAGTTGAAACAAAGAAGGTGCCTTGTATTCACACACGGTCCCCCATGTATTTTTTTCATTACAGTTATAGACAAAATAGTATCATTTTTAAATCTGTACAATAATAAAGAAAAAATCTTTAGAGACCAAAGTGATGAACTGTTTAACAAATTTAATAAAAGGAAACAAGCTCTGTAAGGGAAGGTGCGTGGAGGAGAAGGTTGCTGGTTGGTGTCATCATTCGCTTCTGGCAGACCCACCTGGGGGAAGCACAATAGAGGGGGCTTCCTTGCAGCGATGCAAACTTTGAAAACCCTGATTCAATTGTCCCTCAAAAGTTAAAGTAAATGTGACAAAGTTACTTCTCCCACAAAAACACATTTGAAAATGGACTTAAAAACTCACTTAAAAAATAAAAACTACCTGATACTTCTTTTTAAAATATATAGTCAAGACATTTTTGTGTGTTTCTGAACATCCTCATTAATATTCATTTAGAATTGTCTCAGCCAAAGAACTAGCACACATCCCTCCAAGTAGAAACTGAACCCGATCATACAGCCTCCTGTATTCTTTAGAATAAAGAATGTGCAGAATGAATATCGACAGGACACTGCGTTCCCCTCATAATGTTCTATAATTTGATGTGTGCGCATGTGTGTAGATGACAGTGGCTTTGTAAGTCCAAGGCAAAGGACAGTGAGAAGGCATTTGGGAAAAATGGAGAGTGCTTAAGTTTGCTTCTGTTTGCAAAGCATAATTTGTTTTATGCATACTATTGCCAAACATTGAAACTATAAGATTCACTTTAAACATGCTCTAAATAAATTTGATCCTAGAACTCAATTCTTAAGACTGATACAACTAACAAAGAAAAACAAATCCTCACAGATGCAGACAACCTCATGGTGATTCTCAAGCAAAAGCAGTGGGGGAGGTAGAAGAGGGCAAAGGGGGAACAACTGGTGATGGAAGAAGACTTGACTTGCAGTAATGAACACAGAGAGCAATATACAGATGATGCATTATATACTCGTACATCTGAAACCTATATTGTTTTATTAACAACTGTTACCTCAATAAATTCAATTAAAATTTTTAAAAGATTGATATAATTATGTCACTATTACAGTATTAAGAATGTTACTACACTTTTGTTAGGAGTATAGACCAAAACAACAGAGTAGGGTAAAGTGATATTAGAAACTAGAAATTTAAAGTAATTTAGAAACAGGGATTTTGTTTCTGCATTAAAAAAAGTTCATCAATACTTGGCTTCCCAAACTACGTTAAGTGACAAAGGGTAGTTGAATACTAGAAAGGTAAACCAAAAACTAAACAAAACAAAAGAGTAAGACAAATAAAAAATGTTTCATATAAATTAAGTCTTAGTTTTTCATTTTCAACTTTTATTATCCTGTGAAAGTCACATTAACTTCTTGAAAACTCAATTTCTTGATTTGCAAAATGTAGGTGACAAACCTGACTATACTCTGCAGGGTTGTTGTACAAATGATAGGAAACAGTGTAAGAAAAATTTTACTTTGCTATATTTCTGGCCTTATGTGGGTCTTTGTTGATTTGTTTATTTGTTTGTCTTTAGGTAGTTTGGTAGCTTTCAAAAGCAAATGCATAAAATACATGAATTAAATAGGGAAGTAGGATAAAAGGAATATTGGAAAAAGGAAATAAATTTAGGAGTATAACACTAAATTTATAACATGTGGTCCTAAATATGGTTAAATGTAAGCTTCTATTTTAAATATATTTTGCCTACCAGCCCCAGCAAAAACTGTGAGATGATATTTATAACATTTTAAAGATAAACAGACTAATTTTTGTTAATATCTAATCACTTTGCAAATTCTAATTGGTAATAATTAGAATTACTGCTGGGATTATACCTTAAGGACCCTGAAACACCAATCCCAAAGAACCTATGCACCCCAATGTTCATAGAAGCACAATTTACAATAGCCAATAGCCTTGGAAAATATCTAAGTGCCCATCAGTAAATGAGTGATCAAAAAACTATAGTACATTTATACAGAGGAATACTATGCAGCAGAAAGAAAGAAAGAAGGAAATCCTACCCTTTGAGACAGCATGGATAGAACTGGAGAGCATTATGCTAAGTGAAATAAGCCAGGTGGTGAGGTACAAATACCATATGATCTCACCTATAAGTAGAACCTAATCAACAAAGCAAACAAGGGAGCAAATTATAACTAGAGACATTAAAATGAAGAACAAATTTATAGTAACCAGAGGGGAGGTAGGAAGGGAATAACGGGCAAGAGGCAAGGGTTGTCAAGGAACATGTATAAAGGATACATGGACAAAGCCAAAGGGCAGTAGAATCTAGATTGGGAGGTGGGGATGGGTGTGGTTTGGGGTAGTGGTGGGGGGAAAATGGGGACAACTGTACCTGAACAGCAATAAAAAAATAAAAATAAAAAAGATAAAATGCAATGCAACATTTTAAACAAACAACAGTGCAGGGAATGGAGTAGCCAAAAACTT
Source organism: Tonatia bakeri (assembly GCA_004024845.1). Taxonomy (NCBI): domain Eukaryota; kingdom Metazoa; phylum Chordata; class Mammalia; order Chiroptera; family Phyllostomidae; genus Tonatia; species Tonatia bakeri. The sequence goes on from PVIA01006747.1 coordinate 42,488, forward strand.
ATAAGCAGGACCAGTCATGAACTAAGTAGGTGATTGCTGGAGGAAATGGGGGATATTGGGTATGTGGGGCAAAAGGGGAAAGTTGGGACAACTGTAATAGCACAATCAACAAAATATATTTAAAAAAATAAAAGAATAAACTGTTGTGTGTACTCAAAAACCATAACCTACTTTTCTCACACCCTGTAAAATAATGACCAGGACATACATGTCTGGTCTTTCTAGAACTAAAATTCTAATGGAAAAGGTAGGCAGAATCATTTTTTCCTAGTTTACTGATAAAAAAGTTGAGATTAATAACCACTCAAGAATACTTAGTAAGAACTGACAGGAACTCAAACTCATATCTGCTGCTATCCCCACATGAACACCATAGAATCTACATTTATTTTTAGGAATGCTATAAATGTTTCAAGTTTAATACATTAAAGATATTATGAAGCACAAATTTAATGAAGCTATAAAATATCATGTAATATTTCCTTAATCTATGTTTATTCCAGCTTTCCTTCTACAGTTGAAACAACCAGGCCAAGAAAGATAGTGATGACAACAATGGAGGAGGAGAAAAAGAAGAAGAAAGAGAAGAACTAGGAGAAGAAATTTTGAAATATCTCACAAAGTTGAAGATGGTCATACCATATATTCTAGCAATTTACTCTTTGGCACAAATAGCAAAAAAGTAAATGTGAACCAATAGCAGAATAAGTAAATTTATCACACTTTATTGATTCAATAGAACACTATACAAAAAATAAAAATTAATGAACCACACACTTACCTATTAACATGAATGAATTATGCAGAAGTAATGTATAACAAAAAAGCAAGGCATAGAAAATTTCATGCAGTACTGCTACTTGTATAAAACTATAATGATATATATAAATAAATTAACTAATAAAAATGAAACCATTACATTGAAGATTATATTTATCACTGTCATCCTACAGAGGTAAATGAAAGAAAGGAGTGAACCACAATAGGAATAGATAGAAAGGAGCCTTCAAGTGCATTGGTGATTTATAGCACCATGGTACATACATATGATATTTCTGTTTAAACCTTAATATGCATCAACATATATGTTTGTAAATTATGTCATATCATTTATATTATATATTGTACATACTATTGTATGAAATGTTTTAAAATTTACTTCCATGAAACAAATTTTGTCTACCTTTTGATTGTTTAATGGGAATTCTAATCCAAAGTCATGATTAGATTAAAACAAATTTTGTTGTTAAAATACATTTGTGATGACATATTTAAGATGCCATTATATATAAAGTAAAACTTAGGAATAAATGAATTCTCATTAATAGAGGAGTGGTTAAAAGAATTAAAGAACAGCTAAATGAAATATCATAAAGCCATCAAAAATAAATTAGAGCCATATCAATTTATTTGGAGAGCTTTTCATAAAATATTATTGAGGAAAAAATGGCAAGATAAAGACAAGGAGAAAATAAAAGTTTTTGGCTAACAGTGACAAAATCTATACATGTATATAGTGGTGTACATTTTAAGTTATAGTGAAAGAAACAAAACAGAGGGGAAGCAAATAATAATGAAAAAGACTTGCCCTGACCAACGTGGCTCAGTGGGTTGGGCACCCATTATCCTGCAAACCAAAGGGTCACTGGTTGGATTCCCAATCAGGGCAGATGCCTGGGTTGTGGGGCATGTCCCTGATTGGGGGTGTGCAAGAGGCAACCAATCAATGTTTCCCTCATACCACTGTTTCTCTCCCTTTCTTTCTCCCTTCCTTGCCCTCTGAAAATTAATAACAATAAAATATTAAAAAATAAAAATGTTTTTAAAGTAAATGTTTTAAAGTAAAGTAAATGTATAGTATAATTATACTTATGTATAACTATTTCTGCACTTATATGTATTAATAAATTAGATCATTGAAACAAAGTTAAATCAATTATTAATATACAGGAGGATCGATATACTAAGTGAAAAGCAAGTGGTATAGTAATAGGTATAGTAAAAGATAATATCTATAAATAACAAATGATAAAAATACTTCATATATGTGTGGCATATATTTTATATATGTGTATCTATATGTGTGTAAATATGTATTATATGGAATTTGCATATTGTGAACATGAACAAAAGAAACCTAAAATCAAAATGGAGTCAGGAAGCCCTCAAGGGAGGGCTTGCGTGCATTGCTTACCACGGCATTTAGACCCCAGCAGGAAGAAAGAGGGTTTCCTTCCAAAACAGCAACAACCTGCCCACTGCTTGCTGCCAATAAACAACCACCACAGCCTGCCCCAGTTTCCTGCTAAAAGGTGGTAAAAGCTGACCTCTTCTTTTTCTTCCAACTTGCCTTAAGTGCACCTTAGTTTACTGTCCTGATTTGCAATTCTCAGCTATTCCCAAATAAACTCCTCTCACACAGATAAACACCTTGTTATTTTATTTTCAAAGTCAACTATATATATTTATTCACACACTCATAATGCATATGCTTTTCTAATCAAGCAAAAAGAAGTAATAGGATATACTCTGTGGTTAATATTAGTTACCTTGAGAAAATAAATTGGAGTAGAGATGAGGAAGAAAGAGGACATGTTTAAATTCCTTTTTGTATATCTCTAATTTCACCCATTATAGTATACGTGCTAATTCTATAACTTAAAAACCCACCAAATGAAAAAACTATTTTTTAAAAAGAATTCATTTCTCCTGGAATTATACTTTTATTATAATAAAGCAAATCTTTGTAATTGTGATAAAAATGACTTACTCTCACACTCTGCCATCATTTTCTGAAAATCAGAAAGGGGAAAAGATAGTTTTTCATAATGAATTGGTTGACAATAGATAATATAAAATTATAAGTCAATCTCAATTAATTTCTGATCTGCCACATTTCTTCCACTTCTTCCTAACAGGACATACTTTTTTTGTGTGACTTTCTTTGATATCTTATGAAATCTCTTTTAGAGAAGAAGCCCCTAGTATTGTCATACCAATATTAGTACATCATTATCAACATATAGTGGAAACCTGGTAGGCATTCTGGGTAAATAACAGCTGACTTTGAATCTATAATGTCTTGACATTGAAAATTTGGGATTTACACAAAATTCACACTTCATGATGCAGGAGAAAATCTTTATAAAAAAACAAAGCAATAGAATAAACTATTGTGACACTAGAGAATGCAATGTTCTTCACCAGATTGTTTCTGCGGGTGTTTCTGCAAGCTGTTAGGTCTGTCAAGAGCATCTGTGCTCTGCAGTTTGTCTGACATCATTTCTGTCTCAGGGAAACTGAACTCACAGAGCTGATGGTTCAGGGGACTCTTGGAACCAGCAGAAATTGTATTCTTATCAGTCGTTTCTACAACCCCTACCTATTTGAGAAGGCAGGAAACATCCTTGTCTTTCTTTCTAATAATCGTACAACTATCCTCAAAACAATGCAACATTCACAAACAAATGAGCATGAAAAAAATGAAAAGTAGGTCTTGGATTGTGACTTTCTGGGGCAACTTTTACACTTAAATCTTTTTTAAATAGCTTTTTTTTTCCCATTTATCTTCATGGAAATCTGTCACTATTGTTAGTTCATCTAATGAAACAACTAGCATATTTATTATTCCTTTACTTATTTGCTTTAAATAATGATGGCTTTATTCTGAAATCTCCATTTTCCCAACAAGTCTCTTGTAGAGGAAAACTCACATTCCTAGGAAAAAGAATGATGTTCATATTCAACTTGATTTGCAGAGTTCATTCCATACCTCTGCTTTCCTAAAGTTCATTACATTCAGCTTGTTTTTGTTATAGCAAAGTAAATTTATTAGCTAATAACACATATTTTCCTCCCATTTTCTCCCTTGCATCTTTCTGGCTATATAGCAAAATCTTCCCTGAGCTAACTATCGCCATCACTCTAGGAGAGGCGCAAACAAAGAAACTCACAGAATTTTAAGATATTAATTGAATTTTCAAATAAACTTTAAGTTCAGAGCAGAAACAACATTTTTGAAATTCGAAACAGTTGGACTTTCAAGAGTCAAATCTTGGAGAAAAAAAGTGTTCTCCTATTACCAAAAACCATGTCTTCAAATAATAATGAAAAACTCAAAAGCTCTCTCTACAGGCACAATTTAGATAAAAAAAAAAAAAAAAAACAAGACTGTGAAAAATGTATGACACTTAAAATTGATGCGGCTCATGGTTCTTTGAAAAGATAAACAAAATCAACAAGCCTTTAAGCAGACTCATCAAGAAAAAAGGAGGCCCCAAATAAACACAATCATAAATGAAAGAGGAGAGATTACAACTGATACCACAGAAATACAAAGGATTGTAAGAAATTACTACAAAGAATTGTATGCCAAGAAATTTGAAAACCCAGGTGAAATGGACAAATTTCTACAAAAATATAATCTCTCGAAACTGAATAAAGAAGAAGCAGAAAGCCTGAACAGACCAATAACAGCAGATGAAATGGAAGCAGTAATCAAAAAACTCCTGACACAAAAAAGTCCTGGACCAGATGGTTTCACAGGAGAATTCTACAAAGCATTTAAGGAAGAGCTAACCCCTATTCTTCACAAACTATTCCAAAAAATCCAAGAGGATGGAATACTCCCAAACTCTTTTTATGAGGCCAGCATCATCCTAATCCCAAAACCAGATAAAGACATAACAAAGAAAGAAAACTTCATGCCAATATCACTTATGACCATAGACACTAAAATCCTCAACAAAATATTGGTAAACTACACCCAACAATACGTTAAAAAAATCATACACCATGACCAAGTAGGATTCATTCCAGGGGTGCAAGGATGGTACAATATTCTCAAATCAATAAATGTAATACATTACACAAACAAAAGCAAAGACAAAAATCACATGATCATATCAATAGATGCAACAAAAGCATTTGATAAGGTACAGCACCCATTTATGATAAAAACACTCAGCAAAGTGGGAATAGAGGGAGCATCCTCAACATAATAAAGGACATGTATGAGAGACCTACAGCCAACATCATACTCAATGGGCAAAAACTAAAATCTTTTCCATTAAGATCAGGAATAAGACAAGGTTGTCCACTTTCACCACTTTATTCAATATAGTATTGGAAGTTTTAGCCACAGCGATCACACAAGAAAAGGAAATAAAAGTATCCAAATTGGAAAGGAGGAAACAAAACTGTCATTATTTGCAGATGACATGATAGTATACATAGAAAATCCTATAGACTCCACCAAAAAACTACTCAACCTAATAAATGAATTTGGCAAATAATGGGATACAAAGTCAATATCCAGAAATGAAAGGCATTTTTGTATACCAACAATGAAACAAAAGAAGCAAAAATGGAGGAAAATCCCATTTGATATAGCAAAATGAAAAATAAAATACCTAGGAATAAACCTAACCAAAGAGGTAAAAGACCTGTACTCAGAGAACTACACAACACTGAAGAAAGAAATCAAGGAAGACACAAATGAAAACATACCATATCCATGGATTGGAAGAATTAACATTATCAAAATGTCCATACTACCCAAAGCGATTTACAGATTCAATGCAATATCTATTAAAGAACCAATGGCATATTTCACAGACAGAACAAACACTTCCAAAATTTATATGGAACCATAAATGACCCTGAATGGCTGCTGCAATTTTGAGAAAGAAGAGCAAAGTAGGATGGATTACAATACCTGACACCAAACTGTATTACAAGGCCACTGTAATCAAAACAGCCTGGTACTGGCATAAAAACAGGCACATAGACCAATGCAACAGAACAGAGAGCCCAGAAATAAACCCAAGTCTCTATGGTCAATTAATATTCAACAAAGGGGACAGCAACATAAAATGGAATAAAAACAGTCTCTTCAACAAATTGTGTTGGGAGAACTGGACAGCTACATGCAAAAAAATGAAACTCGAGCACCAACTTACACCATACACAAAAATAAATTCAAGGTGGATAAAAGACTTAAATACAAACTGTGACAACATTAAAGTCCTACAGGAGAACATAGGTAGGAAAATCTTAGATATTTCATACAGCAACATTTTCACTGATATGTCCCTTAGAGCAAAGGACATAAAGGAAAGAATATATAAATGGGATCTCATCAAAATAAATGCTTCTGCATGGCTAAAGAAAACAGTATTAAAATAAAAAGAGAACCAATTGTATGGGAAAACATATTTGCCAATGATACCTCAGACAAGGGTTTAATCTCCAAAATATATAAAGAACTCACATGACTCCACTCTAAGAAGACAAGCAACCCAATTACAAAACAGGCAAAGGACTTGAACAGACACTTCTCCAAGGAGGACATACAGAGTATCCAGAGACACATGAGAAGATGCTCAGTATCACTAACTATCAGAAAGATGCAAATAAAAACCACAATGAGATGCCACTTCACACCAGTCAGAATGGCCATTATAAACAAAGAACAAGTGTTGGAGAGGTTGTGGAGAAAAGGGGACCCTAGTGTACTCTTGGTGGGATTGCAGACTGGTACAACCATTATGGAAAACACTATGTTATTTTCTCAGAAAACTAAAAATGTATCTGCCTTTTGACCCAGCAATTCCACTGCTAGGATTATATCTTAACCCTGAAACACCAATCCAAAAGAACCTATGCATCCCAATGTTCATAGAAGCAGAACTTAAAATAGCCAAGTATTGGAAGCAACCTAGGAGCCCATCAGTAAATGAATGGATCAAAAAACTTTGGTACATTTACACAATGGAATTCTATGCAGCAGAACGAAAGGAGGAGCTCCTACTCTTTGCAACAGCATGGGTGGAACTGGAAAGCATTATGCTAAGTGAAATAAACCAGGCAGTGAAAGACAAATACCATATGATCTCACCTTTAAGAGGAACCTAATGAACAAAACACACAAACAAGCAAAATATAACCAAAGACACCGAAATAGAGAACAAGCTGACAGTGACCAGAGGGGTGGTAGAAAGGGCATAATGGGGGGAAAAGAGGCAAGAGTTGTCAAGGGACATGTCTAAAGGACACATGTACAAAAACAAGGATGGGTAGAAATGGGAGGGAGGTGGGAAGGCCTGGGTGGGTGGGCTGGGATGGGAGTAAAAGGCTGAAAACTGTACTTGAACAACAATTAAAATTTAAAAATAATTGATCCAGCTTAGGAAAAGAATAAAGTTGGAAAAGATGAATAACAAAATTAACTGAAGTCTGTTGAGAGTCTTAAGGTATCCAGTGCTTCACCTCTGTTGGAGGCAGAGTCACTGAGGTACAACCAGTATGAACCTGGGATGTGGCTGAAGGCAACCTAGAGCAGAGTGACCCTTCCAGTATGCATTCTCAAAGGCCCCTTAGGAAAAAGTGACCTCCTCAAGAATTCCAACATCCAGCATGGCACCAAAGTACATGATTAGAAATAGGAAGTGACACATGTAGGTAAAAAGAGCTGTATCAACCATCTAAGTCCTCTGGGCATTTACTGTAATGGAACATTGGATAATTTTTCGTATCTCAAAATAATTATGTTGAGTTTGCCAGAGATGACCAGCAGCCATGGGGGATCCTGCTGATAGAGAAAATGAGGTCAGTATCTTAATGGTGAGCATGGCAAGACTGGATGCATCCTTTGAGTAAAAAGTAGAAAGGATGAATGCCAACATATTTACCATTCCAGGCAGTACATTTCAGCCAAAGCCTACATGAAAATGTCCCAACAACCATGCACTAGGAATGTCCTTCCCAGATACCAAACAACACATAAACCTATGAAAGGGGAAGAGGAGGTGGGGAGAGTGGGCATCCTTGACTTGCTTCTGATCTTACAGGAAAAGCTTTCAGCTTTCTATTCAGTATGATTTAGGTATAAATTTAACCATAGTGGTGAAAGATCAGTATACTAAAACCCATAAAATATTGCTAAAATAAATTTATGATGACACAAATAAATCCAAAGATATCCTGTGTGTATGGATTGGAAGAGTTAATATTACTAAAATGTCCATACTACTCAAAGTGATCTATAGATTTAATGTAATCATGATCAAAATACAATGGTATTTTTTAGAGAAACAGAAAAACAATCCTTAGATTCATATGGAAACAGAAAAGGCTCCAAATGACTAAATTTATCTTGCGTAAGAAAAACAAAACTGGAATCAAAATAATTCCTGATTTCAAAATATATTACAAAGACATGGCAATCAAAACAGTATAGTATTGGCATAAAAAACAGACATATACAGCAATTAAACAGAACAGAGAATCCATAAATAAATCAATCCACACATTTATAGTCAAGACATATTCAACAAGAGTACCAAGAATCCACAATAGGGAAAAAACAGTCTGTTTGATAAATGGTGTTGGGGAAACTAGGTATCTATCCACATGCAGAAGGATAAAATTGAATCAATGTCTCATATTATTTATAAAAATCAACCCAAAATGGATTAAGGACTTAAATGTAAGGCCTGGAATAATAAAAAATACAAGAAAACAGAGGAAAAATGTTTCTTGACATTAGTCTGCACAATAATTTTTGGATATAACCCCAGAACTCCAGGCAACAAAAGAAAAAATAGACAAGTTGATTGCATCAAACCAAAAAGCTTCAGCATATCAAAGGAAACAATCAAGAGTTAAGGGACAACCAATGGAATGGAAGAAAATGTTACAAATTATATGTCTGATAAGAAGTTAATATCCAAAGTACATAAAGACATCATTAAACAACTCAATAGCAAAACAAACAAAAACAACCTGATTAAAAATGGGCACACTACTTGAATAGACATTTCTATAAGTAAGTAAATAAATAAATAAATACAACCTACAAATGGTCAACAGGTATATAAATAGGTGCACAGCATGACTAATAATCAGAGAAATGCAAATCAAAACCGCAATGAGGTTTCACCTCACACCCATTAGAATGACTATTACCCAGAAGGCAAAAAATAAGTGTTGGCAAGGGTGTGGAGAAGAAAACACTTTCATACTGTTGGTGGGAATGCAAATTGGTATAGCCATTATGAAAAAAGTATGAATTTTCCATAAAAACTATAAATAGAAATATATGATCCAGCAATCCCACTTCCAGGTATACAAATAAAGGAAATAAAATCATAATTTTGAGGAGACATTTGCATTATTATAGTCACTGCAAAATTATTTACAATAGATAAGATAGGGAAACATCCTGTGTCTATCACTAGATGAAGGGGTAAAAAATGTGATAGATATGATTTCATTGAGCATGTGTGCATGCCTGTGCAGTGCAATAAGCAGACAGGCAGAAGTTAATGGTAATTCGATCTTGAGTGATTCCAGGGGAAATAAAGAGAAGTAGGTAAATGCAAGGGATGTCTGGGAGACATAATTTATCACAAATGGGTGGTAAGACAGAGAGATGTCAAGGGTTACTTCTAGGTTTCTGGCTTATGTAACTGAGTTGATGGAGATGTAATTTCTTGAGAGAATACAGAGAAAAACAAATGGGAAATAGAGGCAGAGAAGAGCAAATGACTGTTTGTTAAATGAATAATACAATAGAATTATTACATGACATGGCCCCTAACTCCCAGATCTGAATACCTCTGTCTGTCTCTCTCTCCAGAGACAGAATCAGAAACATATGTCTTACATGTCAAATGAATGCTAAAGAAAATAACTGGTATAATTGCTTAATTGGTAGTTGTCAAGTAACTGAAGAGAGAAGGAAATGTAATTAGAAGTAGGTGATTCTCCAGATTGCTGAGATGCCTATCGCAGTCTTCCTTTTTCTGTTCAAGAGGTGCACATGAAATATTTTTTTGTTGACTGGTTTACTTATACATCTAAATTTTTCACATTTTCTGAGATATCGATTTCCTTGTTTAACAGTGAATTATCCTGAAGTTCCACAGACATGGATCTTCATTCTTCCTTTATGCTGTATAGGGCACAAGATAATTCTGTCCTCAGTATAGCTGAGAGAGTTAATTACCCGAAATCTCTTTTAAACATAAAGTTACCAAAGCATTTCCCCCCAGAAATGGCAGTTTGTAATGTAGCTGCAAGATCAAATAGTAACTAAATTGTTACTTTTTGGAAATACTGCTCTCTGACCACATGACAGAGGACTCTGTAAGGAATTCATTTCATTCACTACTTTACAGGGTATATTCGTGCCCAATGTCACAGAGGGGTGATTCCACTTCCAAAATAAATTAATCCTTTAGTGTTTTCATCCAGGCTGGATTCTCCCCAGTTCCAGAAGAAGTCATATGAACAACCGGTTGGTGAACTAAATTCTTAATGCACCTGATGCCCCTGAATGACTAACAAATACTTACTATTTACTAAGTAGTTATGTTTAATTATGTAATTAACAAGCCCTTCAGGACTCCATCTATGGTTTCAGGAAGTCAGGGACAAAGCCAGGTATATTTAACGTACTTTCTTTATTTTCTGTATTTTTTTAATTTATCCATGTTTTTCGTTGTCTCCATTTCCTCACTCTATCTGCTTACCATTTTGTCTTTATTAAGGTTGTGGCTGTTCTTTAATATTAAAGACTAAGTGCCACACTTGCATAAGGTCTTTTCTTAACCTTTACACTGTAATGCTGCCAAAGGAAAGCAACCCATCCTCACTCATCAGTGCATCCCTTTTTCCGATACTTTGTAGGAGGTGCTTCATCAGTGCTACGTGGCCTAAGCACAGCTTAACTTCCATTAACCAATTTTTGGTGACTGACTCAGTTCCCTCCACAGTCTTTGTGTGTATGTCTATAAAATAAAAACAGGTGAGGTAACTGGGGAAAAATTTTTGAACATATATAAAATAGACAAAAGCTAATTTCCTTATTTATGAAATGCTTTTATAAATTGCAAAGAAATTCACTGATCCATTTTAAAAATGGGCAAGGAATATGAATATACAGTTCCTAGGAAAAGAAATATTAAGGGCTTTTAAATATTTTGGGAAATGTTCAACCCCACTTCTGGTTAACATTTGACCTTAGAAACATTAAGGCCAAAAGGATCCATTTATTTATTTAGAATTTCAGATTGAAAAAGATATAAAGATTTGAGAACCATGTTAACAGAAGTGTGGAGAAATGAACACTGTCTTACATCGTTTTGGGGAGTGTGAACAGAACAAAATTTATAGAGGAAAACCGACAAATGTATCTAAATTAAAAATTCAAAAACATCTTTGGACACAACAATTCTATTTTTAAAAGAAACATTTCTATAGGCATGAATACAGGATATTCTTTTTTGCATTGTTATTTATGGCAAAATATCATAAATCAAAATATTCATCAACTGGGGATCTGATAACTAAATTGTGGCATGTAGCCATTTAAAACATTAAAGCACTTAATAACTTGATTATGAAGTCAGTGAGTTAAAAAACAGCATGTGCTTTTTAAAGATGTAGAACCATATCTAACTGGTACACATGTATATTGACTGTCTCTAGAAAGATACATGAAACAGCAACAGTTGTTACGTCTGGGAAAGGGCACTGGAGAATGGTTGAGAGAAGCTTATTTTTCAAATACATACAGAGATAAACATATATTATATATTACAGCAATGCAATTATATTACTTCTTCATATATTGTATATAATTATGTATATGCATTAGTGAATACACTATTTAAACTGTCTATAACGCAAAATATTATATTTTCAAACAAATGTCTTAAGTATTTTGATTTAGTTATCTATTGTCATGTAGAAATTATCACAAAACGTGGTGCCTTAAAATAATAAACATTTATTTTAAAATGTGTGTGGGTCAGGAATCTGGATGAGGCTTAGCTGAATGTCTCTGTTTCAAGGTCTCTCATGAAATAAATTCAAATTGTTAGCTGGACTGTAGTAATTTCAAAACCTTAGGGCTAATGGATCCACTTCCAAAATCACTCTCATGGCTGTTGGTAGCCTTGCTGCGTGACCTCCCCTCCATGAGCCTGGCAAAGCCTTACCACAGGGCAGCTGTCCTCTTCCACAGCAAACATCAGAGGGAGGCTGGGAGGGAGGTCTTTTTAGAAGACAAACTTAGAAGTGACATCCTATCAGTTCTATCATACACAATTCCTTAGAAGTGAGTTAATATATTCAGACCATACTCAAGGAGAGGGGGTTATATGGAGTGTGTATACAAGAAAATGAGAATCATTGGGGGCTCCTATATACTTTTAAGTTTTCATGTTAGGAGGATAAACAGGCATCTCAATCACATAAGAAATGCTTAATTTTGCCTTCATGGGCAATCTTTTTTATGCTTTTAGTTTGATTTTTGGAAGCAGAAAAATATCTTTAAGTATAGAATTTGAAGAGTATGGTGGATAACCAGTGTAGGTAGTGTGGTATACCAAAGTTAGGATGTCAGTGTAAAATAAGAATACACTCCCTTGCTGCACCACTTACAAGTTTTCATTCATCGGGGCAGCCACTGGAAAAATTTTAAGGACACATTTTCTTAATTAGACTGTCTCTTTATGTTTTAGACAGGGAAATGTTAAGTCAAACTATAGATGACTGGGGAATGTGAAATTTAGGAGGAAATTTCAGTGCTGAAGCAAGCGGTACCCCTCTCTTGATAATTTCACTAGCACAGTGTCTGCCTCCTTCCTCCACGCAGCTATGCTGCAGCTGTAGAAGTTGCTGCCTCATCCAAGGCAAGCTCAAGACCTTCCTTTTTATTCTTGTTTGGAAGTCCTCTTGGGCTTTTAGCTGGAATTAAAACATTACTGAAAGTCATCTGTCTGAAATCTAGCCTGTGGGGCAAAAAATCTCCATATTAATCGAACTAGTTACATGAAGAGATTATTTAATTCATTGTTAAAAATCCTCATTGTAGCCTATTCTAAAATTTCTCAAATAAACTTCTAAAATACATGGAATGATGCATTGATGTGTTTATTTTCTTAAGCCCTAAGCTATATTTCCTTTAAAAGACAAAATAATATAATATACCAACTTTGAAGTTGGACAAATTGGTAACTTACTGCTCCACAACTGAAACCTACAGGAAGCCTGAACACTGCTTCACAAGGACCATACAAGGAACTACTGCTCCCTTGACTAGAACATAAGCTTCTGAGAGTGGAGTAAGTAATGGAGAGAGGCAGAGGACAGGAATCCCTACGCTCATAACTTTTATGCTCACAAGCTTCCCCCCTACGGGAATGCACTTTTATAAACTCTCTTTTTTGGTTCTGAATCAAGCTGAGACTCTGCAGTCCCAGTTGTACGCTAAAAAGTAATGGAACCAACATGACCTAGCCACGCAAATAATTTTTACAAATAGGGCCTAAAAACGGCATTAACTGAAACTGTACAATATGCCAGAAATAGGATCCCATTTCAAGAATTAACCCACAGGGTACTCAGGAAAAAGTTAACCCTCTTCATGGAAAACCATATTTTTATCCACCCAAAGTATCAGAAATCAGTTATTGTACTTTGTGAAGTTCCTGAGTCAGTCAGTATAGGTACTTTTCCTAAGACTTTAAGCAAAAGCAGTTACATTTTCTTTTTTCACTCCTTGGCATATGAAAGAAAAAGAAAGCTATATGTTATTACATCTAATATTACATGTTAAAGCCTTGTAAAGATTAGAGTTTTTATTTTTTTATTATGGGAGACCAGGCCACAAATTATCATAGATTCATAGCAGGACTCATTCATTTTACTTTAATATTTTCTAACTAATGGAGCATGAAGGACTCACACAGATATTCTTTCCAAAGCAATAAAACTCAAATTATTTTCTCTGAGCTATCATCTTAAATGTTTGATTTATACTAAAAGGAAATAAATCCTACTGCATGGGTAGCAGCCAGTTTAGAAAGCTGCACCAGTTAAATATTTCAAAGTTTTTGGAAACATCATTTGCCAAAACTGCAGGGAATACCCCTTAAGCAGAAACGGAGAAGAGTACCAAAAGACACCGCGATTATCTTTTATAACATTGTACATGGAAGCCAAGAACTGTTCACAGATTTTTTTTCTTTTTGAAAGTTTGGACTCATGTGCATCACGTGCTCACACAGGCTAGGCTATGAAAGTCATGGGCTGAGTTTCCATTGACCTTGGCCCTGACTTCTTCACTTTGAAGAACATTGTGACTTGTGATTGAAGATGAGCATAAGTGTGTTTCTAGTAGATATTCCAGATTCTAGTTACCTGCTAAGACTATTACATGCAAGAAGGTGCACATATTTAGCATTTAGAAGTTGTTTGATTCACTAATCACTACCAAGAATGCATCATGAATCAGAAAATATTCACTATTTGTAAGCAGGTAATATTCATTTTTCTCAACATTGAGGATACTTCTGAGTATCTTAAAAGATAAAATGAATACATTTTACTAATATATTAAGGAAGATAACATTAATATTACTAAGCATAACTAAAATGTATTGAGCATTTACTATGTACCAGGCTTGACATTTACCTTGTTTAATGCTCTCAGTAACTCTCTGCGCTTGAAACTGTTATTCTCACCCTCATTTTACAAGTACAAAGCACAGTTGCAGAGAAGCTAAGTAAGGCGCCCAAGGTTACTCAGCTATTAAGTTACGGGAGAGGGTACAACGCAGGCTCTTTCTCTTCAGAATCTGTCTTCTTTACTACTATATGTTCAGGTAAATGCTTCAGAGGCAAGAATCCAGTTTGCATTGTGTTGTTTGTTTGTTTATAATTCTAAAAAGGAAATATATGTCGTTAAGAATTCTATGTGAAATACAGACACCAACATCTATATTTAACATTTTCCTTATATACCTATGTCCAGTGCCACAATAAAAACACCTAAAAATACCAGTTAATTCCATGAAACTGTCTAGGTGTATAAAACAAACTAGTACTTTTACTAGCATAATGGATCCCACAGTGTTAGTAAATAAGACAGGACCAAAGATTCTTTTGTCTTATACAATGCACGATAAATGCAACAGATATCTGGCACACTTCCTGGGTGCCCAGAACCTTTTGATACCTTAGCTATGCTTAGATTTCCCTTCATGGGGTAGAACCCATAGAACTCACTTCTTCACCTCTCGGTATTAAAAATGCTGGGATCTGCCTTCATTTGCACATATAGGCACGTGACAATTTTCATGAATCGGATTCACCTATGACAGACTTGGGTTTAGGAATGAGTGACTTGAGCAAGAAGCTATGGATGCTGGTTGAGTTCTGAATTTGCAGACCAGATGCCCTCTGACCACAGGGCAGTTATGCAGAACTGAGCTTCTGCTATGGCTACTGTCCCCTGATCCAACAGCTTTCTCTAGGACAGAATTACCAGCACAGCTCCTGAAGCATGGCCTCTAGCCTGATTCTTCAATATGACCAACAATTCTGTAAGTTAAGCAGTAACTTTTAGACAAACAAAATTATTTTTATTTTTTATCAGTTAGAGACAGCTTCTATTGCTTATGTTTAAAAACTCCAAGTTGAGGGATCTTCTTTTGCATAGTAAGGGAATAACCACAGACAAGCCTGTGTCTCTCTCTGAACATACTTATAAAACCTGGATAGACTGAGATCAACACATTTTAGGGACCCTGAAAAGTAGGTAGCAAGTGACAGGTGGGTGGAGTAAATGCATCCAAGACCCCCAAGCAAAGGCTACAGGGTAATGAACGAAAGTTGATGTAAGCCACCAAGTTTGGCAATGTGTTCTGCACCAGTAGAAAACTGGACAAAACAATACAAGGAGTTAACAAAAGAGTTTTACATTAAGCAAAAACTGACAGAACTGAAAGGGGAATTACAGACTTTTAGTCTCTAGTTGAAGACTTAACATTTTTCTCTTAGTAAGAGATAGAACTGGTAGATAGAAAACCAACAAAGATATAGAAGAACATAACCTGAAAACTTTTCATTTATTCATATGTAAATGGTGAAGGTTTTCAACCCAATTTTTTGAGGAAGGAATACACGAAGTCAGGAACCCAGATAACAAACAATGAACAGAGAGCTGGAATGAAAAACTTCTGTTATTGAATCAACTGAGACTTTTAAATATTTTTGTTGTTGTTACTGCAGCGACAGCTAGCTTTTTCCTAGTCTATACTGTCCATCAATGGGGTACTGTTTATACAATTGCAAAATATTTATGCAGTAAAATTCCATATGAACATTAGATAAATGAAAAAGCTCTCTATATACTGATATAGAGTGACCTCTAAGATACAGTGTTACTTGAAAAAGATACGGTGTAAAAGAAAGTGAAAAATATGCTGGCATGTAAGGCCATGGGTGTGTGTGGGTGTGTTCCTGCATGCATTTGCTTTTGATTCCCCTGGCAGGATGCATGAATTGACAATACTGATTACTTTGGGGGACAGAACTGAGGGCCAGGGTACAGGATTAAAAGGGAACATTTCAGTGTATACCCTTTAGTATTTTTTAATTTTAAAGCTTGACAATGTATTACCTTTCCTAATATCAATAGCTAATTCCAGCGATTAAAAAATCCACATAATCCCAGTGGAGCTTGTAAATACATTTATAGGAAAGAGAGTAAAGAGAGACAAACTAATATACTACTTCTTTAAATGTCTGATTTGTTAAAATTTACCCTGCTTACTTTTTGTCTTCAGTGTTTTCTAGAATGAATTTTATCATTTGTTTTATAAAATAAAAATATATGTATCATGCTCAAATTCTTAGTCTAAACAGTAAACTTTATTTCCTGGTTTTGGCATTCCAGATTCTGTATCATTTATACATAATCTACCTTTCTAACCTACACTATTTTCCCCCTTAAACACATCTTGCATTTTCTTACCAAAGAGCTCAGATACACTAAGTCCTCATGAAAAACCAAGCTCTCGGAGATCAAGAGTATGTAATAATGGAAAAGAACAGCAGGCCAAGTTGGAATGTAGAGGCTTTGTAACTGACTTTTACCTAAATGTTTTGTTATTAAACCTCAGCCATGGACATAAAAAGTACTATTCTAACGTGTGTATATCTCACTAACAATTGCACAAAGATGAATGGTGCAATGTGACCCCCCCACCCAAAGAAAAGGTTAAATCAAGCCAGGAATAATGTTTAAAACTTGCACAAGTGCAAACAAACAGCTTGTGGGAAGGCAGTAAACAACCATTAACAGAATTAAGCAAGCAAATTTTTTTAAAAGATAGAATTGGAAAGCAGTCATATTAAAATATTTCTAAGGTTAATAATATGCTAAAAATTAGATACAATAATGTAATGAAAAACTTTATTTTGATGGTGATGTCACTTAAGGGATGATGCTTGCAATAAAAGTAATGTAATTACAGTGCTAATAATATTTATTGTATGTTCATTGTGTATCAGATATTTTACAAAGTATTACAACTGTATCATCCCATTTAATTCTCACAGCCTACATATGAAATTGTGGTCAGTTTTGATTTTGATATTTCAGAGATAAATAGACTAAGGCTGGAAAATGTTCAGAACTTTCACATATCAGCGAGGTACAACTCAAATCCTATGCTTTTAACTACTGCTTTACACAAGTATATGCATACACACACACACACACTCAACACATATATGTATTCATGTATACATAAATACACTACATAGTTAAATATATGTTAGATACTCGCAAATTACATATAAGTGCATATATATTAACATATATGAATACAAATAGAATAAAAGTGAGATCCAAAAGCATAAGAATAAGGAGGGAAGAAAGAGATTGGTTCAAAAGTTACTAGCATTTTGCAATTTTTGTAGATGAAAATAGTGTAGATGTATATCACCATTATCAAATTATTCTCATACACCATTATTATGTGTCCTGACTCCTACAAGGACATTAGTGTATCGGTAGGGTAACTATCATGTTATATAGAGAGAAAGCAAGATTTTTTTTCAAAATCCATTTTGACCTCTGCTTCCTACGAGAAACCTAATTTAAAATAGGATGAATGATCCATGTTTCTATGCCTCCAATTCCGTTTTCCTCGTTAGTTTACTTTGAACAGACTGACAACTACGGCGTGGGGGATGGGGACTGGTTGAAGGGGGAGGTGAAGGGGTTAGGGAAAGAACACAGAAAACAGCCTGGGCGTTGCCTGAGGGAGTGGGAGGGACTGGGTGGAAGGGGCGAAAGGAGAAAATCTGGAGCAACTATAATAGCATAAACAATAAAACATTTTAAAAATAAACAAAACAAAAAATAATAAATTAAAGATGGGCTCTCAAAAAATAAGTAAAATAAAATAGGACGAATGACTTGAAAAAATTTAATTTAGGTCACAGGAAATAATAACTAATTTAAATAACAGGCGGTACAAAATTACTAAATCATGAAAAACAATGAAAGGATCATAACGAATCCGTAAATTTACCTTTACTCTGTTCCTATAATTACCTGAAATGTTATAAAATGAGCTAGAGCTAGGCAACCATGGCTGTTTTTGATAAAGTGCGGTCCTGCTGAGGCTACTCTTCCGACCTGGAGTTCCAAGCACAGGAGGCTGTGGCCACGTGACAACAAGGCCGCATCCGACAACTGTAGCTAGGATAATGGGGCCTATGAGGAAACCTGCAGGGCTTGGGGTTTTTTAATGAACTGAAAAAGAGAAAGTTAAGAAGGGACTTATTATTACAAGGGGGTGATGTCTAACAGCTGTTCTCTTTTTGCAGTGAACCAAGAGGAAGAGGAGACAGGCTTTAATTGTAGCAAGAGACGTTTAGATTCCATATCTGCCAAGCTCACGGAATGACCCCATGTTTTTTGTAAGTGTATAAAAAAGAAGAAACCCAAAAGTTAACATTTGAAAGTATCATTAAAAAAATTTCATAACAGACAAAAATCCAGTAACGTCAATACATTCTGAAGAAGGAAACAAAAACATTTACTTGTGCCTAAGAAGTACGTTTTGTTGCATTCTCTGGTAGTATGCAAAATAAATATTTTTGACTCAAGTATTTAATTTAAAAGTGTCATGTAAACATAGGCATAGGGTAGAATTTAATCATTGGAACTAGCACAGGATGTACTGAAAAATATTTACAGGGAGTTTCAAGAATAAATTTTATGCTTGTACATAGGCAAAAGGAAAAAATGCTAGGGAAACATGAACAGTTTTATCTGGCTTATTCTTATCGTTTCTCAGTGTGCTAACACTGCTTGTGTCAATAAAACAGTTTTTATTGTTGAAATAAATTATGAATATAAATATCAAAGGCATTTTTAAAGCCTGTAATGATTAAGTCTCTTATTGTGAGTCTTGCAAGTCTAGGCTGCAGAAGCATTTCAAAGAGCAATAGTATGAAATAACAAGAGGTAAACCAATTTAGGCAGGAAATACACATAGCAATGGTCATTGGCAATCTCTTCTGTCGTGCGTTATCTTTTTAGAGATCCTTAAGACTCCTTAAATCTCTATAACCTAACTGTGTCATTCTCTGTGTCTGTGTATATGCCAGTTTTTATCATAGTGGAATATAACATGAAATAGGATGTTTTCATTTTATTGCTCATTTTAGAATCGTTAGCAATGCAATCATTCTAGTTTACCTATGAAAGTCTCCAGCTCCTAAAACCCAATCCTTGGAATCAAGAACTGGATCCTTATACCACCTACAGGCAATTTTGCCTAAAGGTTGGTCTTATGTGTTTGATTACTTCTACATATTTAAGGCATATGCTTTTTGAGAAGGCTCACTACATATTTTTAGAATTTCATCACTCAAGGCCACAGCTGGTTAATACCAAACACCACTCATTTCCAAACTTTTAATGGCCATCAGAGTACAATTCTGCACATCAGAGAAACAGATATTCTTATGCTCGATATGTACAACATAAAAAACAGGCGAAGATAAAGAAAAAACAAGGCGCTCCATCTCAGCTACTGCAACATACTAGTGATAGAGAGAGGTGTAGCAAATGTTCCTTCGATTCTCTTTTTCTCTCCCCTTTTACGAGAAACAGCATAGTAAAACAGTGTGAATATTCAAACATACGCCTTCCAAAATTTCAACACTACTAAAAATCTGTGAAGACTAAATTCATTAAATAGCCTTTCACTGAGGAAGTGTTGATAGCAACAGTGTAGCCTAAATTTCTCCCTTTTCCTCACCCCTTCCCCATGGCCCATTTCCAAACATTTCCCTCACTCTTATACATTTGCCTAAACTTAATAACCGTCAGTGCAGGGACAGCATGGGACCTAATGTTGAGACTAATCTTTAGAGCACTTGAAATATACAAAGTCAGAATAATCCCCATACACTATCTTTCAAAACTGCTTGAAACACAACTCTCCAGTTTGTACTAAAATTCTTCAGTTGCAACATGTTTTAGTTGTCTATTGTTTCCATTGAAGAACCCCAACCAAAGCTTATTTTTAAAAGTAAAAGTAATTTCTTAACAAAAGAAATATAGAAACAACTCAAACTGCTTATCTTGATAGAATTTAGGTTCATAAGAGATGGTTCCCATATGCAGGGAAAATTGCTCTGTCTGCTTTTGCATTTGCTTGGCACCAGGGGCCTATTTATTACTTCATATACTTAAATGCAATGGCAGTTAGCACATAGTTATAATGGTGGAGAGAGGTGGTATTGTGATAGATATAATCTGAGTGCTAGCAAATGTCATGTAGTTGTTATTTCTTAGGCGTTATCCAGCCCAGATAACAGGAAAGTTAAAGGACATGACTCTACACAGTATGTCCTATATAATACAACATATCTCAGACTATAAAATGTTAGGGCATATTTACTCCATTAAAATTCAAACTTCTATCATCCAAGATTGTTTTTCTTATAATACTACCACTGCTTTATACATAGGGCTACTCTTTTAGTGCCAAAAGAATTTTTGAAATATCTCTGGTTGGGATTCTGCCACAGTAATTCTTCAATTAAAATATGTCTTAAAGGTATCACAGAAACACTACTTTAGACTATATATGTAGTCAAATGATTATATAGAGAAGTACTTATTTTGCATTAATAATCTCATCACATCTACACCTCAATCGTACAGTCCATTGAGAGAGTGAAATAAAACACAACCTTCGTATTTAACAATGCCACAGTGGTATGTGACCTTTTTCCAAAGGTCTCTCACATTCCTCTCATCTCATTTTCACATTTATTCAATGAGGTGACTACAGCAGGCAGCACATTTTCTCCATCTTGACTGACTCAGTGCTTCCCTCTGGCATGCGTCTGACGGTGATGGTGACACTAACATTGATGGTGACTCACTGCCAGGGACTCAGTGATAATGTGTCCTTATTCAGACTAGATTCTCGGGTGGACTCCAGGCTCTTTCCTTAATACCATGCTGAAAACATCTATGGGATATCCTATAGCCAGAAAGCTACCACACATGACAAAATATATTAGCCACTCTAGGGCAGGGTATTGGCTCATATGTGGCTGGTATTTTCAGAATATTTTGAGATATTACCAGAGCTAGGTCTAAGGTAACATTAACTAAGGACTTCAATATTTGGCTCCATCCAATATATTTACATCAGAAAGATTATTCCAGGTTTATCCTTGCCTTTCTCCTCCAAATCATTTCTCATTATTTCTCATCTGAAATAAAAAGAGAGACATGGATGTGAATGAAGACTTTTAAAATTAGTAAGCACAGGAAAAGTTCAGTAGCCCAGTCTTTGGCATCTCAGTACATATTATTATTTACACAAGAACCAGTGAGTAGAATAAGAATTATGGCTGATAAATTAAAAATACATTACTAATAAATGTTACATATAATCTTAAGAAGACTGGCCTATGTGCGATGACTAGAAGTGTTGTAACAGTGAAATGACACCTAGGTTGCCAGGTACAGTGTATGAAATCTGGTCCACCTAATGGTACTGAGCATACAAAAGAGAAGCTACAAAGAGAAGGCGTTTCTATGTGAAGCTATCTTATTTCATCATTCAATTTAAAAAAGAACAAAAACCTGTTTATATCATTTAGGAAAGTAATAATCTTACTGATTTTCCAGTTTGCTACTGACATTTGACATAGCCTGAGAAAAGACACAAGATTGGACAGAATTATTTTCGAAAGAAACAAAAGGAAGAAAGAGAAAATGAAGAAAGCAGACAGATTCCCAACACATAAGCACTATTAAATATTTGTTGGTGTTTCCTACCAATAAGTTGAGTGTAGTTTCTCTTATTCATGCCAATATGCTCAGTATGTTAATGAACCTCACTCCCTGGCCTGGGCGCCCGCAGGTTCTCTCCAGCAGAGCAGCGTCTGTCAAACTGGAATGGGAACAATCGAGTGAGCATCACATCAGCATGTTGGTTACGACTTTAGGAGGTCTGGGCTGCCAGGAGATGCCTGTGCTGCTAATCCAGAGACTACTCTGTGCAGCACCACTGCAGTTAGCTTAAATGAAGGACTTAGTAGTACTTTCCTTTCTTTCCCACAATAAATCGTAATAAAGAAGTTAAATAGTTTTCTTGAACTTCTAAAGAGGACTTACATCTTCAAAGAATTAGATCCCACACTGGGCAGATATTATCAAAGTGACTTATGCCCAAATGAAACTATGCTATAGTAAGCTACAGTCCTGCAATATCTTCAGAATGGAAATTAAACAGAATAAAAAGCTGTTTCACAGTGGAATCTTCAAATAAAATTATGAAATTCTGCAACTGCAAGTTATGTGCCTGCACACTACAGGTCTACAGAAGCACAATGTTTCCAGACGAGTTTAAGCCACAGTCGTCTTGTTTTTCAAGTGAAACCCCTCCTCCGTCCCTACAGTCAGAATCCGAGCATGCGAAAAAGGTAAGTGGGGAAGATCACTGCTTTCTCAGACACTGTCTGTGCGTAATGATGCTAGGAACCCTCTAAGTACCTCTGGGAAAACTCTCTGCTATGAAAACAACTTTTCCAGAAAAAAAATGCCCTGTTGCCTTAAGCCAAACTTGAGACGAGGGCCTCACATATAAAACAAACCACAAAATGAGTCGATGCTCGTCAGGACTGGTTCTCAGCTCAATTAACTCTGTCCCTTCCAGTTCACTGACCACATTTCCAACAGCGATTTTGTTTAAATATCACATTTCTGATGTCACTCTCCTGCCCAATAAAACCTTCAATGATTTCTACTGTTTTAGGAAACAGCACATTTTTATTAACACGACTTTCAAGATTTGGAATTAAGCATGTATTCTAATTTGCTTAGTGACACAAATCCCTTGACTACTTTGTTTTATTTTAACTCCAAAATAAATTATAGTAAAAGAAATTTAGAAGCAAGTTGAATAATATGGTTTTGGTCAAAATAATTAATTGGTAAAAAATAAATCTTAGTCACTTTTTTCTCACAAACTAGTTACTTTGAAGCATCACTTCAAGAAGTGTTTGAAGAGAAGTTTTATAATCTCTTTTGATTTTTATTGAGAATTTTTTGTGGTTTTGAAGGATTTTATACTTACTTCAATTTTATTTTTATTCAAATATTATTGCCTTCCTCTATTTATATAGACATATTATTTTATAAATCAATATGTATGTTATACACAAGAGTTACAAAATATTAATTAATGGAAATAAAGTAAAATAAAAGTTTAAAAATATTAGTGCATTATCAGAGCAGGTACAATAGGTTCAAAAAGTTTGTGAAAGATAGAAGGAGGGGTTGGGCAAGAAAATCTTCCCAAACAATATACCCTTTCATTTAATTTTGTTTTTTTAATAATATGGTTAATTGATTCCATCCAATACTATCATTGTTATGAAATTATAAAAATATAAAATATCATTCTATCAAAAGTATAAGCAAATTGGCAAATAAAAGAATATTAAAATGTTATGAAGCTATTCCTACAAAGTCAACCATAACCTACACTTACTTTTATATACTTCCAAAATATTTCTATGCATATATACATGAATTTACAAAATAAGGGGTTGCTTTGTCCCAGACACTGAGCTAGATATTGGGTTGGCCAAAAAGTTCATTTGGTTTTTACATAAAATGTCTCTAGTAGCATTTGGTTGTCTTTCACTTCATTCAAAAGAACTTTGTTAACTCAGCAAAGTGGGAATAGAGGGAACATTCCTCAACATAATAAAGGCCATGTATGAGAGACCTACAGCCAACATCATACTAAATGGGCAAAAACTAAAATCTTTTCCACTAAGATCAGGAATAAGACAAGGTTGTCCACTTTCACCACTTTTACTCAATATAGTATTGGAAGTTTTAGCCGCAGCGATCACACAAGAAAAGGAAATAAAAGGCTTCCAAGTTGGAAAGGAGGAAACAAAACTGTCATTATTTGCAGATGACATGATAGTGTACATAGAGAATCCTATAAACTCTACCAAAAAACTGCTTGACCTAATAAACGAATTTGGCAAAACAGTGGGATACAAAGTCAATATCCAGAAATCAAAGGTATTTTTGTACACCAACAATGAAACAGCAAAAGCAGAAATCAAGAAAAAAAATCTCATTTGATATAGCAAAATGAAAAATAAAATACCTAGAAATAAATCAAACCAAGGAACTAAAAGACCTGTATACAGCAAACTACACAACACTGAAGAAAGAAATCAACGAAGACACAAACAAATGGAAACATATACCGTGTTCATGGATTGGAAGAATTAACATTATCAAATGTCCACACTACCTAAAGCAATTTACACATTCAATGTGATACCTATTAAAGTACCAATGGCATATTTCACAGACATAGAAAAAACACTTCAAAAATTTATATGGAACCATCAAAGGACCCCAAATAGCTGCTGCAATTTTGAGAAAGAAAAGCAAAGTAGGAGGGATCACAATACCTGATATCAAACTGTATTACAAGGCCACTGTAATCAAAACAGCCTGGTACTGGCATAAGAATAGACATATGGACCAATGGAACAGAACAGAGAGCCCAGAAATAAGCCCAAGTCTCTATAGCCAATTAATATTTGACAAAGGGGGCAGCAACATAAAATGGAATAAAAACAGTCTCTTCAACAAATGGTGCTGGGAGAACTGGACAGCTACATGCAAAAAAATGAAATTCGAGCACCAACTTACACCATACAGAAAAATAAATTCAGGGTGGATAAAAGACTTAAATATAAGCCACGTCATCATTAAAGTCCTAGAGCAGAACATAGGCAGGAAAATCTCAGATATTTCATGCAGCAACATTTTCACTGATACATCCCCCAGAGCAAGAGACATAAAGGAAAGAATATATAAATGGGGATCTCATCAAAATAAAAAGCTTCTGCACAGCTAAAGAAAACAGTATTAAAATAAAAAGAGAACCAACTGTATGGGAAAACATATTTGCCAATGATACCTCAGACAAGGGTTTAATCTCCAAAATATATAAAGAACTCACATGACTCCACTCTAAGAAGACAAGCAACCCAATTAAAAAATGGACAAAGGACTTGAACAGACACTTCTCCAAGGAGAACATACAAAGGATCCAGAGACACATGAAAAGATGCTCAATATCACTAGCTATCAGAGAGATGCAAATTAAAACCACAATGAGATACCATTTCACACCAGTCAGAATGGCCGTCATAAACAAAGCAACAAAAAACAAGTGTTGGAGAGGTTGTGGAGAAAAGGGGACCCTAGTGCACTGTTGGTGGGATTGCAGACTGCTACAACCACTATGCGAAACAGTATGGAATTTTCTCAAAAAACTAAAAATGGATATGCCTTTTGACCCAGCAATTCCACTGCTAGGATTATATCCTGAGCACCCTGAAACACCAATCCAAAAGAATCTATGCACACCAATGTTCATAACAGCACAATTTACAATAGCCAAGTATTGGAAGCAACCTAGGTGCCCATCAGTAAATGAATGGATCAAAAAACTATGGTACATTTACACAATGGAATTCTATGCAACAGAAAGAAAGAAGGAGCTCCTACCCTCTGTGACAGTATGGATGGAACTGGAGAACATTATGCTAAGTGAAATAAGCCAGGCAGTGAAAGACAAATACCATATGATCTCACCTTTAAG